>JAGFPH010014284.1:5250-24080 GCA_018207615.1 Philaenus spumarius | reverse complement strand
TAGATCGGGTAATTTTCAAGATAACAAGCTGAGACTCAGCATAAATGTTTAAAATATATGTTTTAACTCCTATGTTAAGTTTCAATTCGATATATTAAAATTCGGCCAATTTAGAATGAGCCAACGCTTCATATATGAATAAGATGTCCCCTTTTAGTGATTTCCCCTGCTGCAAAATACATACCTGCATTATCGAATTTTTTCCAGACAAACCATTGCTCGGACGAAATAAATACATATGACCTTTTTTGTTGAAAAATACCTCCCCTACACGGTGTAACTTTTTATTTTCCTCTATCTTCATCCCAGCTCGAAATATTAAGGATAATCGAAAAAAAAAATGATAATCGATTTTCTTTTCGACTTTGGGAAATCGATAGACTGGTAAACTTTTTTTATGTTAATCTACATACTTTAATGTACTTATAAAAAAAATTCAGCCGTATTGCAAATTACTGGTACTTTTGGTCAAAATTGGCCTTTACCGACTGGCCTATGTATGAAACTCTTTAAGTTAGTTTCAATAGACAATTACCTAATTTTAAGTTAGATAATGTCACCAAGAGACAAAGGGATGACGCATGGCCAACAGTCTGCTGTAATAGCAATTAATTCTATTTTCTCAGTTGGACATAGTTTTCGGGGAAACATAATATTTGCCAAGTATTCAAAGCGTACGAGTTTTAGGTTACTGGAATGCAGTTAAGTGCATAACTGTCTTTTAACACAACATCTTGGGCAAACTCGCAAGAATATTGTACAATAATCAGCTATTTAGTCTAACTCTACCTTATAAACTGGTATGTATAGCAGCCTACTATAAATTTCTCAATGATATTTAAACAAACAGCTGAATGTATTTAGAGTAGGCTAATGTAATGCTGGTTCATAACTACTGAAGAAATGTGGTGGTTGTTGGCGTGCGAAGCACTTAAGCATCTCTTCTATTATAAATATATTTAAAAACTGTGGAGTTTACGATTAGGCGTAAGTTTACTATTCGACCCTACCCTAATATTTTTGCAGACAACGTCGTTGTTTTACATTCTACTGCTAAATGTTGAATACAGGTAAACATACTGTGACTAAATACTATAGGTTAGAACCTTTAGTTTTTTTTAAATTATGATTCTTGCATTTCTGTTGTCATAGGTTAGCCTAGGGTCGAATAGTATACTTGCGCCACAACTGCAAATAAGTAAATACATTAATAAATTGTTTACATTGTGAAAAATGAATCAACAAATTAAAATAAATATGGCTTGTATTCGTAGTTATAGTTATAACCTTTTGTAAGGCAGTTATACAACACTGCGTAATCCTACCATGTTTTTTTGGCAAAGAAAAGTAATATTGCCATAAAATGCAATATTTGGAAAAAATTTCGATAAATTGTAAAAAAAACTACTGAGTTTACCCATGGTTTGTTTTACTATATTGAATTTTTATGTTTTGAGATTTATGTTGGAACCAATCATGGTGATCTATTAACCTTTTGCACTCTATTTATTTGACTAAACGGTTAATTTCATTGAAAAATTGATAAGAACAAAAGTTGTAGCTCTTTTTTTGACAAACATTTTTTATAGGATGTATAGTTTTTGCACACCATTTTCCAAGATGGTGGCCGTAGCATAGGTTGTTTTTGCGAGGACTTTTAGTATGTTATTGCAGTAGCTAAATACAATGACTACATATCAATAAGACGAAAAGTGCCCATGTTTTCAAACCAGAAAAGCAGGTATAAAAGTGTGTTAGCGCATCGGCCGCTAAGATTCACATGACAGTCGGACCTCTCTGTCTCTCCTGCTCTTACCATCCAGGGCTCTATAACAAGGGCTAAACCGTTTCTTTGATCTCGGCACTGTGCCGCCAGTTTCACTCTGACGTCACTGTGCTGATAACTGCAATTCTAGAGCAGTGGACTCCTCGTGTTAATTCACCGATTTGTGATAAAATGATTACATCATTATGAAATCGTTTTTTAAATGAGCGCAAGGAGGTGCCTTGCCGCCACTCCCGAAATACAGTTGTTTGATACGGGAATAACGTTTATGTACATATTTCTTTGTTATAAAGTAATTCTTTTAATTAAATATGAAACTAATTTTTTTACGTAGTTACGATTTTCTTTTTCCATCATTGATCTCTAATTTTATTTCTTTGAATGTACGTAATAATGATACATACATTATTTTTTAAGCGTTAACCTCCAACTTAACTTTTTGTGTCCACTTCCATAATATCAAATTTTAATTATAAATTATAATTAGTTTATGTTAAAATAAAATGCTTACTTTTTTCTAGCTGGCAAAAAAGTACCTAGGGACAAGTGATTTACTATATTACGTTAAAATAACAATATGTACATAAACGTTATTCCCGTATCAAACAACTGTACTTCAGGAGTGGCGGCAAGGCAACTCCTCTCGCTCATTTAAAAAACAATTTCATAATGATGTAATCATTTTATCACAATTCGGTGAATTGGATAGTTTAGATCAATTCATTGGCTACAACTTTCCCGCTGGAAGTTTGTTTATAACCCAAAAATAAAAAATTTCCTCGCTTAGTAACTTTTCCATGTCAGTCTGTGATAATTCTCAAATATTTTCAATTATTAAAATTCGAAATACCTGTTAAAATTAAAGTTTTTTATACTGTTAGAATCCGTAGTTTATGTAGATTAAGAATATCTAAAATTTATTTTACTGAAGCCTTTCCATCGAGTTACAACAGCGAGTTAAAGACTGCGCGCACATTACTGAAATATTACCAGCTGGTGCGTGTCAGCATGGTGACGGCATAGGCGATCGATACTGGGTCACCTGTAAATGATCAAAATGGTATAATAGCCCTTGTTATAGAGCCCTGTTACAATCCTTGTCCCCGCCCTGAGAGATCCTAGCGGCTGATAGCGCAAACTCACTTGTATACCTACTTTCCTGATCTGAATCCTATCGTTAAAATGTTTTTGAAGATGCCTATACTTATTGATGCTGCCTGTGGTAAAAGGTAAAGTACAACTAGAGACTACATATATGTAGTTCTAAGGCTTTCAACAATGAATATAAGCAGATGATAACTTTTATTTATAATAACTTTAATAATAAACTTTAAAATAACTTCTGTTTATCATACGTTATTCTGGCTTAACCAAATTCTTCTTCAAAATATTTCACTTAAATTATCTACTCATATATTAAATTAGGCTTTTTTTAGTAGAAAGAAATAATGGTCTCCTCTAACATCTCTGTAATTCCAACTTGGACATTAATAGCTTGTATTAAAATGTCATGTTCAAAGAAAGTTCACTGCAAATAGAAATAACGAGATGGATAAAGACAACTTGACGCGTTTGGTTACGATAAATTTGAGAGCCTCTGCCAAAAATATTCTTACTAAATATATCGGGGATCCAGAGATTTGGTTTCGTCTATTGTTGAATTACTTGCAGTTTCAATTGCTTCAAGCGATATATAATATGTGTTCTTGTTAGTTGAGGGAAATTAGAATTAAAAGTATGTAATGTGATCGGAAAGTTTATTTATTTTTTGCCAATAATATATCTGGCATCAATTGTTGCCAATGTGCATTAAGGGTCTCCTCCAATAAAAAAAAATCATCCGGAAACGCAAGCGCATCTCTCTAAACCCGTATCTAAACAATGCAATTTCTTGCAGCTGAGCGCTTATATCATCATGATTTTTTAATTGTTTTTATTTTAATATACCTATAAGTAATATTTTCTTTGTTGTATACTTATGTTACAAATTTTGGGCCAATATCTTGCTAAATAAAAACGTTACACCACTATTTCTAAATAACAAAGTTTTAACCCGAAGAAAAGAATTCGCTTAAGGGGCGAGATAGGCAATATGGTAAAGTAGCTAAGAGAGTTTTATTCTGTACAAGCCTTAGTGGCCGAGAGGTAACGTGGGGTTTTCCTGATCAGAAGATCCCGGGTTCAAATCTCGCGAGACGAGGTAGCCTTTCATATCTGTGGTTTGAGGGTAGGAGGGCGGAAGTAAAGTAAACGGTGGTTTACGCTTCCAAGCTGACGGGATATGACTACCTGGTCTAAAGGCTTGAGATGTTTTGCATAATTTTACTGTAGTATTTCTGTATATATATATAATTTTAAAAAACCAACCTACGACATATGGGGGAACACTACATCGATTTTGTATACTATATTATCATATGTGAAACGGAAAGAACTATTCCTTCATAGTTATTTTTGTGCTTATAACTAGTCCACTGGACAGGTCGTTGGGTTTCAAATGCTCAAACAAACATACATTATTTATTTTTTGTATACATGCAAATGAGTCGAATACGAAAATCTTAATACAATCTAGCTGCAGCTTTGCTAGAAAAGTTCATGATGCATTTCTAAAGAGTAAACTTCTGTAGGCTCGCACCACGTTCAAATTCTTTTGCGGGCGTCACTCATTTTTCCGTCACGCTATACTATACATAATACACATGTGTAGGCCTATATAAGCGTATATAGCAGAGTATTTGGCTGTACAAAATAAAAAAGGAAATACACTTAAATTAAAAGACTAACGAAATTTAGGGGAATTGGTTAGTTAAAAATACACCCTAACCTCAAAAATCTAAATTTCTTAATTCATTGTTTACTAGCTGTGTACCCGGGCTACGTACAAACTGCCCAACTTTTTTTGGGTCATTTCTAATACAAACCATTGAAGAAACAACACTATAAGAAGCGAAACCCCCATGTTATCAGAGGTAACACTTTTCAACAGTCGAAAATGCCTAGTTTGGATCGAGGCCAACAGGTACCGCCAGCAGCATCGCCGCGCGGACTGTACCTTCTTTATTGGGACTGTACATTACGTGCCCGCCCCTAGTGTCAACTTCACCAATGAATACAGAATACTTTAAGAAGCACAGGCTCCATGTTAAAAATTCTACGCAAAAAAATAGTTAAGCGACCCACCACCGGGCTGCGCTGAAGTCGCCAAATCTACAGAAACCTACAACCTATTACTTCAAGAAACATCCACTAGAGAGTAGCGCAGTCGTATGAGACAGCCCCCCCTCCCCGTCTGCGTCAACCCTACAATTTGACTTCGGCCTTCTTGTAACTTTAATTTTTTACATCCTTTATAAAACTGTCTTGACAATTATTGTGCAATAGCATAACCAACAACGCTACTGAGGCGCTTAAAACTGTGCGTGTCCCAGATACAAACCTTATAACCTAACACACACTATACCAAATTTATTGACAACAAAATATTATTTTAGTTCTTGTTACAATAACTTAGCCTCTAGGTGTTCAAATAAATCACTATTTATGGCACTTATTCTTTAATTTATTTACACGTACAAGACACCTGAACATTGCACATGAAATTTTAACTAGTGGTAAAACGACCAATAACGTGTTGACTTTTAAAAATTGTTTTAAATTACATAATAAATCCTATACTACAAACATTAAATACATGACAAAAGTATTATAAGTAGTGTTGTACATTTTAAGACAATTGTATGTAATATAATAATGGCCTTTTTTTTTTTTTTTTTTTTTTTTGATAAACTGTGATCAAAATAAATATGATATTTATATTATATCTGAAATTTATTAAACAATGGTAGATATCATATTTTATTTTGATCACAGTATCGAAAAAAAAACCCCTACACGGAATTTACCTAAACTGGGCGATCGGGTGTTGGTTGTGTTCGTTCCTACATATTGTAAAGAATTCCTGGTAGATTTGTTTCTTTTAATTATTAGATTACTTTCTTTTATTTGCAGTTGCATTATTACTTTCATTTGACTATTTTTCTATTGGCAAACCGTTGCCGACAACTCACTAACAAAACGCCAAACACTGCCGGGCCAAATACTAAAATCACACTCAACGATAAAATAATGTAGCTATTTTACTTTAATCGCTTCAGCGGGCCTACAATAACCTTTCTGAACAACAATCAAACGAAAATAGTTCATTTCTCTTAGTATGGCATCAGTTAGAAAGTGGAGTGGGAGGGAATAGTATACAATTAAAAATAAGGGAAACATTTATTTATTTCCCATGAGTAACATGGGATAACACAATGTCCATAGGTTTACATAAGACTGTGTATGCAGGTTTGTTGCTAGTTGCTTCGGGGTATTTTATGTGAATTAATAGATCATTTCCAAATGAAAATGTGTACTAAGATTTATCAATACAGTATATATGTTCACAAATAAGCAAGATATAAACTTTTACAAATTCTCCATAATAATAACATTGGGGCTCATTATGCAGGTTTGCTGCAACAAGGAACTCAAAAAATGGATTTTATGTAAATATCTATATAACTCAACTAGGTGACTCCACATACCAAGTTTTATTAATTTATGTTCATAATTAAGGGAGACGTACCATTTTACTTTTTTCGCCATAAGAATAACATCAGAGCTGAGTTTGCAAGTTTGGTGCTACAAGAAAACACAATAAGAATAAGTATATAATAATTAAGTAATAAATTAATAAATATTTTTAAATAAGAATAGTTGTCTGCTTTGTTTTCAATAATTTACTTTTTTACTCAGCTGTTATATTGAATTCGGTTGCAAAGAGGGAACACATGGCATTATAAATTAAATACTCAAACAAGATTAAAAATGGGCAAAACGAAGTTTTTTTGCCAATTGCAAATTTATAACTTACGACTGAATAAATTCAGGATTATGTACTTTTTTCATGAATTTTTCTATGAAATTG
The DNA here is from genome assembly GCA_018207615.1 of Philaenus spumarius. Classification (NCBI taxonomy): domain Eukaryota; kingdom Metazoa; phylum Arthropoda; class Insecta; order Hemiptera; family Aphrophoridae; genus Philaenus; species Philaenus spumarius. The sequence goes on along the minus strand of JAGFPH010014284.1, from coordinate 17,325 downwards.
CAATTGAAAATTCGCTGAGTTTACAGGTCTGTTGCGACGGAGAAAAATACTTATTGGTAATAGATATAAATACACCAAAAACTTTAATTAAAAACATACGCTTATGATTTAAAGGGAAAATTATCAAACGATGTAATTATTGCCTTTTTTAAACTGATCTTAACCTCTAAAAAAGATTAGTCTCGGTGATCTTGCCTCTCCTTATCTTTCACAGGAAATCTAAAGAAATGTAAATCCGGATTTCTTACACTAGGCCTACTATTAGGACACTGCAAATAATGACACTTAATTCCGCTGGACATAATCACTTAAAAACAAAATACTAATAATAACTTAATTTAATTGAATTTCTTATTTTAAACTATATTAACAGGGAATACATAGCTAGTGTCAAACAACGAGTAACTAGGAAACAGTTTAAGAAAGGGTCCGTTGTTGACAGGGGTAGTGAGTGAAAGTTGCAAATGTTTGTTTTGCGTGGAGGAAGTGAGAGAGAAATATTTTGTGTACAGTTCGGATCAAAAGGGTCTGGTACAGTCAAGCTTTGCTGCTAGCGCTCCTGTTCGTGGGTCGCCCAACTATTGTCTTCGAGTCGCTGAAAAGCGTAGACTTTTTCCCTATACCCCTGTGCTTCTTAAAGTATTCTGTATTCATTGACTTCACAGAGACCAAATAGTTTTGTCGATGCGTAAACGTAAACAACTGCTATGCTCTCCATTGGTCCGATCACGCTATTCTATTTATTTATTCTTTATTCACGTTTTTATTCATTAGTTTTAATAATAAAGTATATTTTAGTATTTGTTTTTTATTGCGTTTATAAATCATTTCGTTAATTTATAAAAGTTTTGTAAATCCTATTTTAAAGTGAGAAAACAATAACTGAAAGAGAAGAGCATCTCGTAGTATTTTGTTATAATTAATTATATTTTCAAATAATAATCTATATTATTAAATTATTTTTGTCGAAAACCTATTTCCAATCGCTTAGCCTCTCCTAATGGACCAATTGTAAAGATTTAAAAAATAAATGTGTTTATTTTTTATCTCTAAATATGTCATCAAGCAATGATTTTTTTTGCAACATTCAAGGCTATAAAAATTCTAATTTTATGCATTTTTTCATTCTTTTATTTATTTGAAAAAATAAAAAAGGACGAGGTTGGTTGATAGCTCAATCGAAAGAGCTAAAAATTTAGAACATTTACGCCGCTTACAGTACCCTTCTATATCTCTTATAGATTTGCTGTTTTATATAAATTATTGAATTAGGCCTATTGTATAATTATCGTAATTATTGAATTATCAATGTTAATTGTGTAACGACCGTTATTATAGGTTTGTGCTTCATGTGTACCGTATGCGTTTTTTATGCGTTTGCTTTGTAATTATTGAATTATCGTTGGTAAAGTACATTATCGGCCTATTACGTCGGTATTTTACTACCAATTTGTAAAAAAAGTGTCATTTTATTCGTTTTACACTGCAGAGTTACAGCAAAATATAAAAATCCAATAAATTGAGTTTATTTTAACAACTGACATTTTAAAATTACGCCATGTTATTTAAATGGGAGAAATTTGTGTAAGATCCATTAGTTTGGGCGTCACCAGTTAGGCTCATGACAAATGTACCAATTTGAAGCCCAAACATTTCCAAAAATATAAAATTTATCATTTCCTCATTTTAAGTTTGTTAAAAAATACAAATTATAAAATCTTAAAAATTCCCCACGTTATTTATTTTTGTCTAGAAGCTCGCCCTTTGTTTGAGAGAACCTTTCAACGTACGCTCATAACATATATTTCAATTCGAAGCTTAAACCTTCTCATTGTGTCATTTTACTACTTCAAGTAGGGATTAATAATTCAAAAAGGAATTAAGGAATTCAAACCGTTGTGGTAAATTGTATAGTATTTTTGTATTTACAATTTACAGCTGATTTATTATTAGTAAAATGTCTAACTACGTGCTTTTAATAATCGGACAGCTGATCTAGTTATTGTGTTATTTGCCTGTACATTTAAACACAAATGTAACATTTTAATTGATAAAGTAATTAATTATTAAACCTTAAGTGTGACATTTTTAAAATTTCTGATATCAATAAAACGACAAATTACTAAATTTTAACCAAAGCAAGAGAGGAACTAATTTTGCCCGAAGAAACGTTAACGCACATCAAACAATTCACCGCCAACACTGATGGCAATTATTGTAAAGGATTGAAAATTCCCACAACAACATTTTATGGAGTAATGAAAGCCACCACGAACTCATTTACATTGCATTTCAATGAGCTGAAAACAGATAGCAAAGTAAAAAAACAAATTATTTTGATGGTTAGAAAAGATGTTGAAACCCGCTTTCCTGAGTGGTTTGTTAATAAGTGCAAGGACCATCGTCAGTTCATCTTGGAGCAATTTGTTAGGATGAAAATATTCTACAATTTAAAATGGTTATCCCATGATCTAAGAGATAGAGCACTAATGGTAGGTCAAAAGCGAAGACAGAACTTCAAAGAAAATTTGAAACCAAACTCAAAACTAATGAAACTGAAAAGTGTATAATTTAATGTATTAAGAGATATTTAGTTCACAGTGTATGGAGCTGCTAAATGTGTAGTATAGATTGAAGAAAAACTTAACACCCTTTATCATTTAATAATTTGTATTGACCGACACGTGCTTTGAACATTTGTGCCATGATTGCGGTCCAAATAACAGTAAGTTATATATTTTTATATAATATAAAATATATCATATTAAATTTCATAAATTATAAAGGGTGTTACGTTTTTTTTCATCTATATTACAAAATGTAAGATAATGTTTCTTAAGGCTGAACTTTAAGGAAATCGCTCCTACCAACAGGTGTTTCGGACTCGTACAGTTGTTTTTATTTTAGTATCAAATTTTCGTAGACTTTTTGATTGAACTGCATAAAATATTTAATGTTAACGCTAACCAGAAATAATATATTTATTTATTTCAAACCTACACAAAAATACAAGTTTTTTTAATATTGAGGTCATGGAGGGTTTTTAAAACAATTCCGTTTTTCCATTTCTTATTTTTAAGTCTTTTAATTTCTGTATCATCGGGTTTTATTGAGTTTGGATTAGTTTTAGTAGTAGCCTAAATATATTAAGTTCCCTACAGTTCTCTTGATCGTTTAACGCCAAATCCCCATCCCAATTTTTAAAGCAAAGGCTTTAGGGCCAGTTCCTTTTTGTGGAAACTGCAAATCCAGCCCGTAAGTATGGAGTATTTTACCGGAGTATTTTTTAGTTTTAGTTTTAAAAAATTATCAAAATACATAGAATTTCATCTGTAGAATAATTCTTGTTTCATACAAAGCTAAAATTTGGAAAACCTGTTCTTTTAGTGTACTTTCAAGTTCAAAGAGATCACCTGGTTTTAGAAGCCCATTTATATTAAATCATTAAATTTGAAGTTTGTAAATTGTGTATGCTTGGTTTCTTAAGAGCTTTGTAACATTATATTTGTGTGTATGTTGTTTTCCAATGCATGTATGTGTATATTCATGGTGATTATTTATTGTAACAAAATGTTAGGTTATACAGGATGTTCCATTACTATCGCCCCCTCTACGTTTTGTAAAATTGCAAATAGGATACGGAAATGTTTATAGTTTATATGATATTAAAGAAGGTTGCATCCGAAAACTTGGCCCTCACCCAAAAATGGGGGTTTGGGGACTCAAAAATAACAAATTCATGCAAACACCACTAGTGATTGTAAATTGTGTATGCTTGGTTTCTTAAGAGCTTTGTAACATTATATTTGTGTGTATTTTGTTTTCCAATGTATGTATGTGTATATTCATGGTGATTATTTATTGTAACAAAATGTTAGATTATACAGAATGTTCCATAACTATCGCCCCCTCTACGTTTTGTAAAATTGCAAATAGATTTTTGTAGATTTTCCTACGTGATTGAATGTTTTTTTTTTAGAGTTTTTTCTAAAAACATAAATATAGGATGTTAATCAGCACATTTTGTTTTTACGCGGCCTTATAGTTAGCTTGGTTTCCCCAAAATCGATCAAAAAGTAAAATAACATAAAAGTAACTGGTCCAAAGCCACGTGGTGGACTTTAAATTGGGGCATCTTCTCATCCGAGGCCGATGGGCGAGTTTTTACGCTGCGAGCGAAGCGAAGCTCATAACCGTGCTACTTGTTTACATTACGGTAGCTCAATCCCTTACGCGAAGAATAAGCGTACACCTAGTTATGGAACACTCGGTATAATTATTTCGTAGTCTATGTGTACAATTCTTTGCTTTGAATTATTTTAGTTGTTGCTTACGTGATCGATTGTAAATAGTTTATATAAAGATTATTATTATTTATTTATTTCTGGTTTTTTCTCCCAGTTCAAAATATTGACCATAAAAATAAATCTTTTAGAGCTTTTTCGCCAAACTGTCATAAGTATTGCCTGGAAAACAATACTTTTTATAAGCTTTAAATATCCCAAAAGCAGTAATGAACAATCTAACACCTTATTTGAGAAAGGCTGAAATATATATGTTTGGTGTCAAAACAAAACCTGTTTTGCAATTTTACCTAAGTTTTTGTATATTTCGTTAAATATTTTACCAATTTTAAGTCCGATTTTACGAAATAAAGTGTTTATTTGTTAATTACTGTTGCATGCATATTTTACATTTACCTTGTATGGGATATTTTTTCAACAAACTTAGAAGACTTTACAATATTTTACAGTAATAGATTATCAAATCAAATTCAGGAAAAAGCCATGTTCAAATAATGTTAATTGGAGATTTAAGATAATTTTTATACAGTATTTGACATAACATTTTTACGTTAAGTTACAAAAAAATCATTGTAAGTTACAAAAAAATCATTTACTATTTAAAATTGTTTTTAATTCATTAAAAAAAGTATTAAATTTATGCCACATTTTATAATTTGGTTATTAAAAACATTGTCAATAATAAATCATTGTTCAACAGTACTGTATAATGTAGTTGCAACGTGCGCCAAATATTGAAACATGTGCTTGCTCCCTCCAAAACGAAAACTAAATTATTCTCTTCGTTTGGGATGTTGAAAGGAGGTCAAAGCAGTTTGTGCCAGACAGTGCAAGAGGCAGATATATTCGCTGTCTGGTGGTGCGGCGAAATTTAAACTCTGCCTATAATGTCAGTTTCGTCTCAAAGAGCAGCAAAAGACTGGTGGCGCTCCGAGTGACTTCGATCTGAACTACCACACAAGCGTCCGCTTAAAACCCATTAGGTTTCGCTTCTTATAGTATTGTTTCTTCAATGTACAAACTGACCAACAAGGTACAGGTATAAAAACAAGGGACAGGCCGGGGTGTCGGCGACATACAAACTGCCCAACTTTTCTACCTGACACAGGTACGGGATATTTCCCTCCGAATTCCCTCACACCAATAAATAGTTTATATTAGATAATAACTAGTAGACCCACTTCGTTTGCATACATTGTTTAGACATACAAAATAATACAGATAATTTATGAACCAAGTTGAAACAGCCAGTATATTCGTGTATTTTATTATTAATAGATATTTTACCCGTTGATTTTACCACTGAACAAAATCAGAAAGTTTAAAAACAAGCACACATAAAGGTTACACTTGTTGTTTACTGCTAGCAGGCCTAACAGGAGAATAAGTCAAACCTTGACCAGCTGTTTGATTATTACAAACACGTAGTGAGATTTCAATAATAATAAATCCACTGTTAGTTATAAATACAAAATGACTATAAAACTTAACATAACGGTTTGAAGGTACTTATGTTTTGAATTATTAACACATTTAAAGCAATAAATCGCTACATTTAACATTTTCGGAGTATAAGAAGGTTTAAGCTTCAAATCTACTATACTTCTATTTCTGTACCGGTACTAACATTAAAAAGAGGTAAAGTTTGTTTGTTTGTAGGGGGGTAATCTCTGGAACTACTGAACCGATTGAAAAAATAGTTTTACTAATAAAAAGCTACACTATCCCTGAGTAACCTAATCTATAATTCATTTTGATAAAAACATTTTGTATTTCAATATTTGTAAATTTAGCCGGAAAAAATTCTTAGGTTAGGCCTAGACTGATGAATTACCATAACAACCAATTGAATAAAATAACAGATAAAACAGCTGTTAGCTCTAATATTTCCATTAACACCTGATTTCACACTTTTAAGCAACGATTTATGTTTCTAACTTTTAGGTTTTTATTAAAGTGTATACCTGAGCCTTGCTGGTTCTTTTAACCTTTATTATAACTGCTGTTATAAAATGTAGGAAATAATTTGATTTGAACATTTAACATTATTTACCATCTTGGTTTTGGGGTTATTATTAATCCTTCGCCTTTATTATAAAGAAAACATAACATGACTTTGTGTGTAGAAGGTTCCAACGGGGTTGGCGTGCGGAGCACGCAGGGATTTCCCCTAGTCATTGATGTTATGAAAGGTTCTTTCAGAAGAGCGAGCTTCTGGACAATATTCTCCCATATAAATAACAGGGCATTTTTAAGACTTTACAATTTGTATTTTTTTAAACAAACTTACAATTAGGAAATGATACATTTTATATTTTTGGGGGAGTGTCGTAATGCTTGGGATTCAAATTGGTACATTTGTCAAGGCCCACGTAACTGGTTCTCCCAAACTAAGGGATAGTTCTTTAGAAAAGTGCTCCCATTTAAATAACATGGCGCAAATTTAAAATATAGTGGTTTTTTTTATTTCTTTTTAAATCCGCAGTGTAAACTTATAAAATTACACTCCATTTGTACAAATTGGTTGAAAAAAAGGAAGTAATGTGCCGATCAATAAATTCTTTAGCAAATTAACTCACAGTGTCAAAAAATTATCGGAATGGCTGGATTTCTTGGCATTTAAGTAGAAGTTTTACTTTTATAAAATCATAAATAACTTGGGTTAGATCTTCAATACAAACGTAATAAAACCCTCGACATTATAGTTTATTAATTTGTAAACGAGGCTTTTGGGCGTATAGTATATTTGCAAAAAGTACAAAAAATTTGAGTATTTTTACCGAATAGACTATTATTTCAGTCTGAAATAGATTACCATTTGAGGCATTTACGGAGTATTATTATAAACCCTACCTTAATTTCTTGAAGATTCTTCTGCCAAATCAAATTAACTAGTAGTTCTGTGAACAGTAGACCTCGCTCGTTGAAATAACAAATGTGGTTTTGAGCTTAGGTTAAAAATTGTGTGCCTGTAAGGAAGTAAGCACAAGGTTTAGCCAGTGAAACATTATTTACAATTCCCGTGATTCCGGGATTTCTAGTTCTCGTTTTTATTTCTTTTCTTGAGCTTTAACTGCTAAAGATTTTCTTTTAAAGGCATTGTGTTTTATGTAGGTTAATAATGCGTAAGATAGCTAAAAATATCGCGTTATAGAGGGACAACATACAATTAAATATTTACATACTTAAATAACTCAAACTTAACAATGTATCATAAGTTAACTTAACTTCCATATCATATTCCAATATTAGTAATAATGTAAACAAACGATGTTAAAACGTCGTGATAGTGATCTCAACCCATGTACCAACACTTCCCACGGTGTCCTACGGTCATTTTTTGTATGTCCTTTATCGCCGCGAGGTTTCATTTGTTTTATCTCATTTTGTAATTCAAGTAAAGCTAAGTCAAATACTTTTATGAAATTTACAATGATAATTTACAGGTATACAGTTCAATTCTTTGATTTATCCTCTACACTTTCTTTGTCATTTTTTGGCAAATGATAATATTCCTAAATTACTATTCAAAACAGGCCTAGTTCTGTTAGCAGTCTTGTAGGAACATAAAAACTGGTGATTTTAAAATAAGAAATTTGAAATTGATAAATATTTGTATACAATTCTATTTAGAACTAAATTACGAAACCTTTTTACATTTATGAACAAAATTACAATAATTTTTACTACTTTTTATGTAGGCCTAAAGTTAAACACTTTCCTTTCGTTACTGAACGTGATTGTTTCTTGAGCTAATAACTTTCTTAATTTTACTTCAATCATTTTTTTACTGGCATGTATGAATTCTTTAAACCTTTATCTACAAAAAAGCAATGGAACACTTTTGAATTTGTTTAGAATAAACGTATAAAAACATGGTTGAAATACAAAAACTTGGACGATTTTTAACAAATTCGAAGTTTACGGCCATTTTGTGAGCTTACCGTTAGAGATACGGAAAAAATCAAGAATACAATTTTGTTTAAAATTTAATTTGCTATTAGCAAAATGTTATTAGTTTTTAAATTCGACTTACGGTTAAGCCACAAACTGACTTTGGAAAAATGCTTACACTGAGAGAAACGGTCCGGCCGCCATTTTTATTTAATTTAAGGGGTTAAAAATGAAAAATGGAAAAAAACCGTATATATACATGGCTCGGCCTAGGAATAAGGAACATTCATGCAAAAAATCATCAAAATCGGTCAAGGCGTTTGGCCGTAATCGTGAGACAGACACACAGACGAAATGCCGAACGGTCGAGTTAAAACGGAGACCTCGCTTACGCTCGGTCAATTAACCAGTTTATTTTATATCAAAATTATTTGTGAAATACGTGTTTAGATATAATAGTTATTTGTGTATCTAGGGTGCAAAGTCGAGTTTGTCGCACGAGGTAAACATTTTATGCGAGGTGTGGCCGTTAAAACACATCTACATTTTAAATTAGTGTTTTAGTTTAAAAAAAATCTGTTTTATAGAAGTTAGTTCCATAACAATCAACATTTTCAAGACATAGACCACATCAGATGTTTTCTTTGCGTACAGTGCTCAAAGTAAATATCTGGAGTGGGATAAGTATTACTTTACCGCATGCCGCTGTTTAGCCGTGCAGTTAACTAAAACAAAGAGGTATAATCTTATCTTATATATAAAATTCTCGTGTCAAATGTCACAATGTTCGTTCCCGTACTCCTCCGAAACGGCTTGACCGATTCTCATGACATTTTGTGAGTGTACTGAGTAGGTATGAGAATCGGCTAACATCTATTTTTCATACCCCTTAGTGATAAGGGCTACGCCCCAGTGGCCCTCAAAGTTTCAATGTTAATCTTATGGAAGTTCAATCTTAAGGAAGAAGAAGAAAGATTTCTTTTGATTTTATCATGGGCACAAAAAACAGCTGTTCGTATGAAAAGCTTAAAACAGCTGATTTTGATCAACAACTGATTTGGATCAAAAACTGAATATAATTTTAGGTTAGGCCTACATTAATTTTTTTTTTTTTTACAATAAACTAAAACACTTCGGGCTAATTATTAGTATCAGGTTGATTTGTCTATCCGTGCAAAGCCGGGTCGGGCCAGAAGTGGTACATTCATTTCTTACAATATCACCAACCCCTAAAGGGGGTGGGGGGAGGGGTCGGGTGGTGTGGGGGTGGGGGGATAATAAATTATAAAAACTTAAAAATAATTTTTGTCTTTTGTTATTTATATATTCCCTCATCGTTCACAGCGCTCCATGCCTATTTCACGCATATACCACATTCTTACACACTTACAATAATTAAGCTATTTTTTGTCTACGCTAGAAATTACTTGAAAATTATTTATATGGCAAAACAACGTTTGCCGGGTCAGCTAGTATTAATATATAAATAGGTAAAATTATTATTATCAATAGTGACTTGGATACTTGGTAAAAAATATATATATTAGTACTAACGTTATGAATGTGTAGGCCTACAACTACATGATTTTTTACGTGGCAATATATTTAAGATCAGCTGTTTTGAAAATGTCTTTATGGGTAAATGAACTGTTTCCTTGTAAAAATAACATTTCGGTTTTTTAAATGTACGGGAAATAAACTGTGTGAAAACACAAAAATCTTTAATATAGATCTGGTAGAGCTATAAAAAATTTCTTATACTAAACAAAAGTAAAAGTTAAAAGTGTTCTTAACAAAACCACCTCTTTAATATATTAATATAGATTTTTTTAAATATTAAATTTTGTTAATTAAAGTCTCGGGCTCTATTAGCTTAGAAAAAGGGCTGTTTTAATTTTTGTAATATTCAAAAATACTAAACAGATTTTCGAGGGTAAAAAAGATAAAAATTGCAAGTATATGAAATAAAAATAATTTAAACTGTTAGTTGTTATTTTGAGTATCATCGTCATTAGTTGAACGAGAACAAAATGTGGCTACGAAAGTCATCGATAAGCTCTCCCTAAATGCGGGTAGAATCTTTGAAGCTTCTATATAATGGCCGCAAATAACCTATTGCCAGTGGATAACATGATTTATTCTTCGTTCGCATGTGCTTTATCAGAAACGTTTCTAGATTATACAAACAAATTATAAATATAAATCAACAAGTCATCTGCATAGTTGAAGATTTATTTATAGAACTAGTTTTGTCAGCTCTATTTTGATTCAAAACGTTTACGTCTGCAACTTCTAAATTTATACGCCAAATGTCAAATTTCATCCTTCGCATCGAAAGCAAAATAATTTGTGTTGCTCTAATTAGTTAAAGATTGTGTTTGAAACTCGAAGCATTGTTGTGGGCAGTGCGCATTTATCAACCTTACATTAATATTAGTATTTAAAATTTTCCGCTTACACATTTCCTCAGCAAGGGATATTTAATTAAATTACAAGTGGAAAAACATGGAATATGGACGGATTCGTAAAGGTCCCGGGTTCAAATCCCGGTCTTAGTCCATGTTTTTCACTTGTAATTTAATTCTATTAATAGACCTACGTGAACATCGAAACCTTTTTCTATTTCTAGAACCTTTTTAGCGATTTTCCATAGAAAAATGAGCTATTGCAGTGATCCTTATGGTAAGACTTAAGGTCGGGAGTAGCAAATGAGCACCGATCATGGCCCTCGGAACACTTTTGGGGTGTCATTAAAAATCATATATATATATGTATATATGTGTTCGCACTCTATCGGCCGCATTTTAAGTTCGATTTGGTCCAAATTTGGTACACATGTTTATTGTCTACGTCGCTCGGACGAGTACGTTAGCCAAAAAATCTAACAACCGGAAGCACAGTTTTTGACCGGAAGTAACTATTGTTTTAGATTTTTTCCAACAAGAATTATTTTTTATGGTTTATTCTAAAAATATAAATGTAAGATGTAATTTTTGAACATTTTGTTTTTTTAATTGACCCTATAGCTCGCTTGGTTCCCCCAAAATCGATCAAAACTTAAAATACTATAAACGTAACCGGTTCAATCCGTGGTGACTTTGGATTTTAATTTTAATTTTAAATTTAATTTTGGAAATTTGCTTAACTCACGTCAGCGGTTCAGCTGCGTGGTCGAATTATTTAGTATCTTATCTTCTAAAGCGATAGATAATTGTCTGTCTGCTAAATGGATCTGGAATCTCCGTCTAAGGATTTTTGATTTTTTGATTTTATATGGGGCTTTTGGCCACGAGAAATCGATTGGAAATGGTCACCAGTCTGGGAAAATTCGTTTTCTACGTCTTTTTATTAAATTATAAAGTGAAATTTGTCCATTTTAAACAATACAAAGCACAGCTGATGCAAACGTTTTCAATGTCATTACAATAATCATCTGTTTTCTTTCAAACGAAGCACAGTTGATGCAAATGTTTTCAATGCCATTACAATAATCATCTGTTTTCTTTTAAACTGTATTTTATTAGAGGTAAGCCTAATGTTGTATATATTTATAGTTACCATGGCAACGAATACTTCTGCTAAATAAACGTACCCTTTATTTAGTTGTTTAATGTTATAGGCCTAACCTAAACGATGTTCACGGAAATTTGCAATAATAGTTATTGACGTGAGCGAACTAGACCCTGCTTATAATCGAGCTTTAGCTCGGTCTCCTGGTACTAAAATCTTAAACTAAACATACTACAGTACATCTTTTACAACATTTATATATATATAAGCGAAATACCACTCACTCATCACCATTTCTCAAAAACTACCGAACGGATTGAAATGAAATTTGGTATGTAGCTTCCTCTAGGGCCATAGGTGCTCACTA
>JAGFPH010014283.1:0-24087 GCA_018207615.1 Philaenus spumarius | reverse complement strand
AACCCTCGTATTGTGAGTATTTTCAATACACAGTGCATTGCGTGATTCGTACGCCAATCCCCGTATAAGGAGTATTTTCAATACACGGAGCATTGCGTGCTTCGCTCGCCAATTTTATACCTATGTGCTATGGACATGTGCGTCCGCTTTAAAATATTAGTGATTATTACGTAGAAAGGTTAAGAAAAAATTATAAAGTAATTTCTACTCTTTAATATACTTTAGGATATAAATATAAAAAATAAAGGTCAGCTCCTTGCATAGGAAATTTGCGTAGCAGTTAACGTGTTAATAAAAACAAAACAAACCTTCGAAAAAATACTCGCAATTGAGTTTATATCTATCAAGTTGAAATGGCGGATTGGTTTGATTTAATAAGCTGAACTCTCAGTATAATCCCCCTAAGGAGAGAAGATATAATTCTGTAATCGGATTCCTAACCTAACCGCCAATCTGCTAAATTAATTAATCTGCAATTGAGCTTATTTAGTGATTATTTGACATTCGATAGAATATCTGATTGGAAGGAAGATGTAGGAAAGAAACTGTAGTTCCTTCGGCTTGTGTAACGTTATTAATTCTGAATAATTATAGTGGTTGTTTAATTGGAAACATCAAACAAAGTTTATTGCAATATTAAGAGTGCTGGTTTCGAGATAATTTGATATAGGGAATTTCTATACATGAAAGATGAGCTAGGGCAGTGACTCTTATGGTGACAAATAAGGTCGTGAGTGGTCAATGAGCACATACGATGGTCCCCAGAACACGTTTTCGGGTGTCATAAAAAACTGTATATATACAGCTTTGTTATCTGTTGTAGGACTGGGAGTAAACCCCCGCATTTTCAACCCTTAAAATCAATATTTTGCAAAATCCTTTCTTAGTGCACATTACTTTCTCAGTGCATCCTACATAGTGGTATGTAGTTGCACTGAACATTTAATTTTGGCTGTACGTCGATTATGATGAATCTGTCAGTCAGGACTTCTTATTATATACCGGGAGTCCCACGAAGAGGTCCCTATTTTTGAATTGACATGACAGACGTATAGACCGCGCTACAGACTTGAAATTCTACAGTCGTGACTAACACATATGTAAAAAAAATACCCCTGAGTATCAGTTAATTCTGACTGATCCAAACAAAATGGCGGAAAAACAAAAAACAACAAAATCAGCAATCGTATTTTAAGGGTAAACCTACTTTTATTTAGAATAGGAACAGCTACAGCTGTTTAGACTATTTTAAATCTATCAGCTGACTGCGTATATCCACAACAATGAACATATTTGGTAATAAACATTGGCATTTGTTATTAAGTTGCATTGTAAAGTGTCTTATGTACCATGCCGTTTTCAAGTGAGCAAAAAGTGAAATGTTGTTCCTGGGCTATTGCCTTTGAAAATGATTATGAAGCAATAAGGTGTTTTAGGGAAAGGTACCCAGGTGTAGATCCACCGTCAAGGAAATCTATTCGTAAGTAGAAGACTATCCTACTAGAAACGGGGTCAATACAAAAAAAAATATCATAGATCCTCCAACATAGAAAATGAAGAAATCGTATGTGCTGCTTTCATGGAATCTCCAAATACGCATAATTCAGTAAGAAAGGTGGAATCTGCTACAGGGATACCGAAGTCGTCTGTCCAAAGGTATGCCAAAAAGAACAAATCAAACATTATAAAACTCATTTAGTTCACGGACTGCTTGAAGATGATCCTGACAGACGATTGGAATTTTGTTCGAAAATAATTGAAAAGACTGACGTAGATAGCAAATGGCATGAAAGAATCGTGCTTTCAGATGAAGCGACATTTTATCGAACAGGAACTGTAAACAGGCATAATTGTCATTACTATAACACAAAAAAACCACATATCTTACAAGAAGAGAAATTAAAATCAATAGGTATAACAGTTTGGGCTGCTGTTACCAAGGATGGTGTTTTGTCGTATGACATATCCCGACAAACAATGACTGGAGAAAGGTATGCATCAGTTTTAAGCAATCACATACTTCCTCATCTTTCTCAGCCTGAGATGAAAGACGTTTTTTTCCAACAGGATGGAGCTCCTCCGCATTATGCTAATGTGGCCAAAGCAGTTTTGGAACAAAATCTTCCTAACCGTTGGATAGGTCGAGGCAGAAGCTTCATGGACTGGCCCCCAAGGTCTCCAGACTTGACTGTTTGTGGCTTTTTTCTGTGGGGCTTTTTGAAGGAGAAGGTTTATTGTCATAACATTGCGACAGACGATGAACTAATGAGGTTGATCGAAGAGGAACTGTTGTTGATACCTCGAGAGTTGTTCAGCAAAGCGTATGACTGTTTTCTATTTCGTTGTCATCAGTGCATTGCGATCGATGGAAATCAGTTTGAATAAGGTTTATGGATCAAATAGATTTAATTTATTTATGAGTTACTTATATCTTTAATTCCCTAACGTTGTTTAGTGCTTAGTAACATCGTTAAAATTCAATAATTATGTTGTAACACTTAAGCAAATAAAACTATTTTAACGAAAAGATACTATTTCTTTGATATCCCGCCATTTTGTCCTAATGTGTCAGAATTAACTGATACTCGGGTGTATTTCTTTTACATATGTGTATGTTAGGACTGTTGAGTTTCAGGTATGTAGAGTGTTCGGTGCATCTAATATATTACTGTAATTCAAAAATATTGACCTCTTCGTGGGACTCCCGTTATATATATAGATTACCATGTATTTTAACCATCTACATTTTTTAATAAAATAGCCTACCCAAGTAAATTAAATAATGTTTCAAATTCAATAAATTTTAAAATTTAAACTGTTCTTGATTAATTATATAATTCTTGTGGACCCGGCATTGCTTCGCTATAGCTTGATTTAATTTTAAATGTAGTTATACCTCTTCATCGCATTGACTTAAGTAATTTAATTTCACAATTTTTTTTATATCAATTAAGAATAATATTAAATAATTTTAGCTTTATAGTACAATTTATTTTTATTGTATAGGGATAGCAACCCCATTTAAATCTGTCTTATTGTTCACCGTGTTGACCAAATTGACTATAATCCTGGTACTTATAAGTATAAATTGTGAAATGCAAGTGAAATTAGTTGAGGGGTTTGAGAATATCAAAAAAGTAAGTGTGTTAATTACTATTTAATGTTAATGGTATTTATTCCATTTGATCCCTTTGACTTAACTAATCAAACTGCAAATAGAGTTCGATATCACTTAAAAATAATATTACATAATTTTAGCTTTATAGTTTGTGTAGGAAAATAGTTTAATTTATATGTTTTGCATAGGGGTAGCAAGCACATTTCAACCCCTTAGACTGTAGTAATTGTAACGTCCAAACTATCCTGGAAATATACGGATAACATGTGAAATTTTTAGTGAAATCGGTCGAATAGTTTTTGAGTCTGTGGAGGACAAAGAAACGTTCATTTGTACATAATATAGAGATAACTAACGCGGTAATGGAGGGCGTTGAATGTGAGTGTAAGACTCTTGTGCGAAAGAATGTGTGTAGGTAGCATTTTATTTTATCTAATTGCTTGTTTAAATTGTACAAGTTAAAATAGAGCAAAGGGCATTAACTCTGTTTGTTTAATATTACCAGGGTAGGCTTATCAACAGGTACTATTTTAAAAGAATATTCTGTCATATAACACGTCAGTTGGCTCCGTAGTTTTATTATAATGATTTAGGTTTCATCTTTGTTACTTCTTCAAAAATATGTTAATTGTAAATAGTTTAAATGTTGTAAGGATGGAAGAACTAATAAGTGCATTACTTTCATAGAGGTCACCATCCCTGATCGAACGCCGACTCGTGACGAAGAAAATGCAAACAGATTATTGTTTAATGAGTTTCACGAAATTACGATAGCTCCAGGGACAGAGGAACTTTAATCGGGTTGGGGTGGGGGTAACGATGCTCTTAGCAGTAGTGCCACAGGGTTTACGTGAACGAAATGATCTTAATTTTTTTTTTTTTTTATTTAAGAGATATTTTTATTGCATTTATTTTCGTCTAAAACATTTCTTTTATACTATTGGAATCGAAAATTTCTTATACATTTTAAGGAATCGAATCAGTTGAAGTGAAGAACTTGCGAACAATACTGGAATCAAACAATAAAAACCAATAGTAATTTGGCTATTTTAAATAAATAATAATTCCACGCAGCTGAACCGCTGACGTGAGTTGAGCGCATTTCCAAAATTAACAATTTGGGAAATTGGCCTACGCATGAAGACGTTGAATAGCTGCCTACGTGCACTAAATTTATTAGTTCCGCTCGCGAGTTTACATACCGGCCTCGTGTAAGAAGCCGCCCCACGATAAAATCAACCTCGTTTATTTGAATCGGGTATTTTTATGATATTGTCCAAATTTGGACGAAATCGGATGTCAAATGCGGCCGTTAGAGTGTTTATATATATCAAATGTTTAATGACACCCCAAAACGTGTTCTTTGGACGATGATCAGTGCTCATTGACCACTCCCGACCACTAAATACCTAATCTTTCCTATGGAAATTGGATTACTTGTTTCACTGTCCTAAAATAAGATTAACAACTGAACAACCAGTGTGTTTAGATCATTACATGCATTTGAAATCTACGTTAATTTTAACTTCGTTTTTACAAAAACATATCTCAAATTTAAAATCACAAAATAATCTATGTTTGTTGAATTATCTGTGTTACAAAATGTGAATAGTATACTAAACATGTTACTTAAAGCTTTATTTATTGCTATATGTAGTTATTCTTTATTTCAGAGCAAACAAACAATAAAACATGATTTTTATTGTACTTCAGTGACTTACCACCTGTCGGCTAAAAACACTTTTATCTCTTGATTGCACAGTGGGACTGGTATTTTAGTAGTTTTATTGCGAGTGTATTTCTAACGCGAAAATAGTTCAGACTCTTGTATTTTCAATATGCTTAGATTCAAACTTGCAACTAAAAATGGTTGTATTAAACTTGTTTAGAATAAATCATTGTTGACTTAAACAGGCGAAAGAAAGATTATTTAACAAAAACTGTAGAAAATAAGTTATAGGTACATTGTATTCTTAGGGATTATCAATAGGAAAAATTTTATACAGGGAGTTTGGTGGTCAGTGTAAAAATTTCATGGCGTTATTGTGCATGCAAATTGCAACAAAACTACGCAATTCGGTTAGTTCTATCTCACTCCAGTTTCCAAAAACAGTAATTTTTTCAAATTTCTTGACATTGCCCATGAAAATCTCATTTTTTTCATCTTTTACCAAACATGTTGCCACTTTTTATGACTTTTTTTTTGGAAAGTAGACAAAATTTTCTATCAGAATAAGTATAGTTTACCACAGTCAAGCCCTCTTAAAGCCTTGTAAATCTACTTGAAAAAAATATTTTGGAAAATTAAGAAATAGGGCGCTACAAACTTACTTAAGACATTTTTCTTACGCGTCATACTACAAACTGTCAAATATCACAAAAAACTTCCCCAAATCTTAAGCTTTAAAATTGTATACTAGAAGTAACTTTTCCTATTAGCCTTAGGGGTGGTAATGGGCGTTAAACATAATTATTGACCTGTTTGTGATGAAATAATTATAATAAATAACCTACCTTCGTTTTAACATTTCCTCTCCGATGAAACTATTTCATTCCTTTATCTTACCTCAGTTATCTACATTTTTCATATTCCTAATCAAACAACAAACATACCCATTTGTACAAACAAATTACATTGGATTCCTCCTGAAAGCATACCTCAGTTACGCGAAAGCTACCATGGAATACGCATCACAAGAATACGCTGAAATGCACTTCGTGTATGGGTTTTGTGATGGTAATGCTCTTGCCGCCAGAAGGGAATATGAACGTCGCTTCCCGAATCGCCGGATTCCTTGTACAAGAGTGTTCTCAAGATTGCGTCAGCGGCTTGCGGACTTTGGCACCGTACCCAAACAGCGTCATGAAATAGGTGCTGCATATGGCGTAGCGACGGACGAAGCAATCATCGATGCTGTTCATAACGATATTCATGGGCAATGTCAAGAAATTTGAAAATATCTAAAAATGACTGTTTGTGGAAGGTGGAGTGAGATAGAACTGTCCGAATTGCGTAGTTTTGTTGCAATTTGCATGCATAATAACGCCTTGAAATGTTTGACACTGACTATGAAACACCATGTTCTGCCATGACTCTTATGGTGAGACATCAAATGGAATTCGCGATGATAGTTGTTCCTCTAATTTTCTATAGAACTAGTTTAGCTTATTAGACTGGTTGTACCTTTTAAGTAGAATTGTACGTGCTTAACAGCTCGCGGTCCCGGGACAAACATTCACAACGCTTAAACAAAACGAGGCATACACTCATTACGCACGTTATTAAAATTTACGCATTTCTTTTATTTTCAACTTCACTCAATCGGGACAGTGTAATTAAAATGAAAAATCTCATTACAACTATTTGAGAAATAAATACAAATGACTTTTTTGTGTTCTTTGTTTCTGTTGTGATTTTTTTATTAGCAAATTCCCGTACAGGGTGTCCCATAAGTAAAGTGCCAAACTTCGGATAATGGTTCTATGGGTCAAAATAAGAAAACAAAGTTCACGTAAACACGGACCCGAAAACGTTTCGTTTCCTACATTTCCGCCATTTTGTTTTTCGTTTTTACAGAATAATTCTTATCTAGAGAACGGTTTGACTGATTGAGTTCAAACTTGGCATAAAGTTTAACCTAACAATAATATATTATCTCAAGAAAAATAAGCGATTAAAACCAACCATCAGTTTCAAATAGCGGCTGTTTAAAAATGTAAAATTTATATTACTTAAAACCCATACATTTTAACAACAGGCGTGAAACTTGGCGTCGCTCTAGCGCGATGGGCTGGGGCCGCTGGGGGTATGGGAAAGGGCGTAAATGAAGGAACAAAAAAAAATTTTCCCACACCGCTTTCTAATGTGATTCATCCTTCAAACGAACTAGTAGATGTTTACCTCACCCTTAACAAGTTCACTGCTACACAAATTTCGTATTTCCTGTACTTCGTATTTCTGACCTTTTATTTTTTATATTTATATCCTAAATGAGTAGAAATTATTTTATTTTTGAACATTTCTACGTAATAATCAGTAGTATTTTAAAGCGGACGCATATGTGCGTCCATAGCACAGATACTTAAAATTGGCTTGCGAAACACGCAATGCTCTGTGTATTGAAATTTCTCCCAATACGGGGGTTGGCGTGCAAAGCACGCAATGCATTGTGTATGGAAAATACTCCCGATATGGAGGTTGGCTTGCGAAGCACGCAATGTATTGAAACTACTTCTAATATAGAGGTTGGCGTGCGAAACACGCAATGCATTGTGTATTGACAATACGCCCAATATGGGGGTTGGCGTGCGAAGCACGCAATGCACTGTAAATTGAGAATACTCCCAATATGGGGGTCAGCGGGCGAAGTGTCATAGTGTTCAGTGTCAAGCTCACATGTGCGTCCTTAGCAGTGAACGTGTTAAACAAAGATGTACCGAGTACTGATGTTTTTAGTCAGGTTAGTAGCGGTTTGCTCAGTGCCAGTATTCGCACCGGTATTTGTATTAAATCTTTTTTTCTGTCGATGATGCCGTTTATATTTACCATATTTCGCCACCATACAACAAATACAAGTTCGGCTTACCATAAAACATTTCTCCCCACGATACAACACACTGTATTTTGTTTTCTTTGCGGTTCTTATCAAAGATTAGCGAGTAATGACGCATTAAACTGTGCTATTAAGTCGACACTGTGTAGATTTTATTACGCCTTCGTCTAAGCTCTGAGCCCTGTAGAAACAATGAAGTGTGAAAAGGATAAATCTCATTTTAGAAAATACAAGGGTCGGGAAGGTATTATACAAGTTCGCTAAGGCCAAAATCGTCTTAAACAAGAGCTTTATTCAACAAGGATTTCCTCCCCGTCTACGCCCCCCCCCTCGCTTCGCTCAAAGTTTTATAAATTCAAAACAAAACTACTTACCTAATAATGTATGAGTGACGATTAGGTTGAGAAATTCAGAGGCCGTGAACAACAACCAAAGCCTAGTTAATGCGATTTCACGCTGGATTTGTGATAAGATTTTCCAACCCTTGTTCTACATTTTGGCGAAAGATCGCAACACGGGGCGAATGGAAAGGGTAAGAACCGAGATTTAATCTGACAACAAAGGAAGCACAGCGCATTCTTGCGGTTCCATTCGCAACTTAACCTTTGCTTTATCTTTGATTTAAATAGGCGAACGCATTGTTGTTTATTCTTAATAGGATTATCAATGTTTTATTGTAGTATATTTGTTCCTTCTGGTTATGCTCCGGTAAGTTTTCATTATTTTGTCGTGTGAACCGACTAAGCCTATGTGGGTAATATTTTACCTTCATCAACGTTAATTAATAAACAGTTTTGCTTTTACGTGTAATTCTAAATACAAGAATATAGTGTACACATTTTAATCACAACAAAAAATCAATATAATTACTTTTCTAAACTTTTACTTACACAAACATTACTAAGTCGTCTACACTAATATTATAAAGAGGTAAAATTTGTTTGTTTGTATGTAGGAGGTAATCTCTGGAACTACTGAACCGGTTGAAAAAATAATTTTACTAATAAAAAGCTACACTATCCCTGAGTAACATAGGCTTTAATTCATTTTGATAAAAACCTTTTTTATTTCACTATTTGTAAAATTAGTCGGGAAAAAATCTTTGGTTAGGCCTAGACTGATGAATCATCACATGTACTTACATTCATTACCATCGCAACCAATTGAATAAAATAACAGATAAAACAGCTGTTTGCTCCAATATTTCCATTAACAGCTGATTTCACACATTGAAGCAACTATTTGTATTTCTAATTTTTATGCTAGGTTTTTATTGAAGTGTAGACCTGAGCCTTGCTGGTTCTTTTAACCTTTATTATAATCTATACTAACATTATAAAAACGTAAAATTTGTTTGTTTGTCTGTAGGTTGTAATCCTCTGAAACTACTAAACCGATTGAAAAAATACTTTTTACTAATAAAAACCTACACTATCCTATTAATTGTTATACTTTCCTTAAAGCTAGAGAGCTAAAATTTTGTACATTTATTTCTTATGAGAAACATAGAAAAAGTATACTATATTTTAATTTTGTCGCGTGCTGCTAAGGGGTGAAAATGTGACAACAACCCATAAAACAATACAAATTAATTGTTATATTTTCCTTTAAGTTAGTGAGCTGAAAATTTTTACATTTATTTCTTACAATATATATAAAAGAAGTATCATAGATTGACATTTTGTTGTGTGCTGCCAAGGGGTGAAAATACAGCGAAAATATTGATGGATATACTTTCCTCAAAGTTAGAGAATAAACCCTTAATAAATTAAGGAATTTAAAAATAAGAAACCACTATGTTACATCGAAAATAAATAAGACATATTAGAATTTAATAGTAGGGTCTATTTATATAAAACTAGTGGACCCAGCAATGCTTCGGTATTGCTTGATTTAATTTAAAAGGTAGTTAAGTTATTCCATTTCATTACATTGACTTAAGTGATCGAATTGAAAAATGGGTTTTGTGCCACCTAAGAATATACTACACAAATTTACATTTATGGTTTTGTAAACCTTTATAGACAATGCAGTAAACATTTTGCTTGCTTTTACCCAGTCTAAAAAAACTGATAGTTGTGAATATTTGTAATAAACTCGATTCTAAATTAGCCGAATCGGTTGAAAATAAACGGGTTTCGGTTCATTGTAGGCCTAACCTAAAATTATATTCTGTTTTTGATTCAATTCAGCTGTTTTATGTATATTATGTAACAACCAATGTTGGAATTGAATTAAGATATAGTAAGCATTTTTAATTGATTTTTGTTTGTTTTTAATTTGTCAGTGTAACCTAAAAAAGCTAATACTCTTCAAATTTGCTAAGTTATGTCGCTATGGTAATGAATTTAAACAAACATGACGTGTTGCTAAGCTTTTTTCTTACGAACAGCTGTTTTTGTGCACTATTGAGTCCAGACAAAAGAGGCTGTTTAGTTTTTTCCACATTTGAAACTTTTTCGGGAAACTTGTCAAAGTTTTCTTTATTTAAAAACCAAGTTCGGACTATTACGAACATTTTAAAACAAAAAATAGCCAAATTGGTCCAGCCGTTCTCAAGTGATGCGCTTACAAAGGAACAGCAATTCATTTTTACTTTCTCCATCCTATACGTAGTATATGGAGAAAGTATTGTTTTCGTCCAAATTTTAGAATTTGAATTTTTAGTGAAATTTTCTGTTTTGCTGCTCCCTGAACCGCAAAAAATTGTTTAGTGGAACTATCTGTGTTGGTGCTCCCTGAACTCAAAAAAAATTTAGTGGAATTTTTTGTTTTGGTGCTCCCTGAACCCAAAAAGGTGTTTTTTTGGTGATGTCTGTCCGTGTGTCTGTAAGGATGTGTACAGAGCTGGAGACCATACCAACGGTCCGATTTTGATGAAATTTGGTATGTAGGTGAAGTTCTGGCATATCTCCAGGAGTTTTTTCATTTTTTTTAAATTTTTTATTTTTAAGTGGGTTTACCCCCCAAAAATTGCCAAAAAACGATAAAAATCTAAATTTTTCAAAAACGGCTCTAACGATTTTGATGAAATTTGGCTTATTTGTAGCCCTTAATGTACCCTACTATATGCAAAAAACCGCATCTTTCTAAAAATTCTCGTTTAGGTAATAATAATAACTGATTTTTGGGGGTTTTGGGCAAAAAAAGGGAGTTGTTTTGCAAAATTCTCAAAAACTACTGAACGGATCGGAATGAAATTTGGTACTGTATGTAGCTTCCTCTAGGGCCCTAGGTGCTCTCTAAGAAAGGGTTTCGGGGAGGGTGAAATTTTAGAAATTTTAGGGGAGGTTTGGGGGTGAAAGTTACTAAAACTCCCCATAAGAAATACATAGTGTAATTTACATTCATTGATATAATATATTTTTTGTTAATATACATTTAACTTTGATTTGTCTATCCGTGCAAAGCTGGATCGGGCTAGCTAGTATAATAATATAATGGATGTGTGTTACATGCATCTAATATTTTCCATGGTAACATTTTCCTACTTTTGCAATTCTAAATAACCACCTCCTATGCTACTCTTGGGAAGGTATAAAGTTTCAACTGGGAGAAAGTATGTGGCAGTTACCTGGTACCGTTTATTATTATATAGATAACCTGTTTGCATTTGTTTCGACGCGAGTCACCGCGGGGGTTGGCGAGCGAAGCGAGCAGGGCCGAGCCCTCTAGTGTTAAATAATTAGACCACTCAGCTAAACCGCTGAAGTGTACTCAACTGAACGAATTTCCAATATTAAATTTATATGTTTTAGGGTTTCTACCAACTATTGGGAAATTGGTAAAAAGTATGATATTTCGCATACAGCGTTAAATACATAAATGAATATATTAGTAGAATTTGTTTGCACCTCAGCCTCCTGTCCTTACAGTTTGCGGCCTCGAATTACGTTTGGATTTTCAACCAACTATTTTGGGAAATCGGTCTACTCACGAAGGCTCTGAATTTAGTCGAATTTTTCGCCTCAGCCTCCAGCCCTGAATGACGCGCCACTTCGTTCCGCTTACTTTACATTGATAACGACAGACGCAACGGTTTCTTTATTTTATCCGTAGCTCAAAGGATAACAGAGATATTGGCAAAAAAAGTCTAAAAAATACTTAGCCTTTCATCTCCATGTTTGTGTCGGATCTGGCACACCTTGTATCACACATTTTAAGTTTTTGCCAACATCTCGGTTAGCTTTAGAGTTACGGGGGAAATAAAAACCCGTTGTGTTTGTCATAAACAAATAATTCGACAACGCAGCTGAACCGCTGACGTGAGTTGGGCAAATTTCCAAAATTAAGTTTATAGGCCTATGTTTTAGGGTTTCAAACAACAATTTTGGAAATAGGTCTTTTCACGACGCGTGCTGAATAGCTGCAAAATGCTTTGCAAGCCATTCCGCTTCTTGGGAGTATCTTCAATAAACAAAGCATTGCGTGCTTCGCACGCCAACCCTCGTATCGGGAGTATCTTCAATACACAAAGCTTTGCGTGCTTCGCACGCCAATCCCACGGTAGAATCCACCACATGGCTTTGAACGGGGTACTTCTATGGTATTTTACGTTTTCATCAATTTTGGCAGAACCAAGGTCGCGTAAAAAAACAAAATGTGCAGAATAACATAATACATTTATATTTGTAGAAAAAATTCAAAAACAAATTCATTCTCGTAGGAAAAATCTCAAAAAATAGATACTTCCTGGCAAAAAGCGTGCTTCCGATTGTTGGATTTTTTGGCTAACGAACTCGTCCGAGCGACGTAGACAATCAACATGTGTATCAAATTTGAACCAAATCGGACTTAAAATGCGGCCGCTAGAGTGCGATTTGTTGGAAAACACTTGTTCATTGACACTCCTCAGGTCTCACCATAAGAGTCAACGCTATAGCTCATCATTCCTATGAAAAACTGCTAAAAATCAGCTGTTTATCATCGAAACATTTTTAGCTATTTTAGTCACCAGAATCACTTTTTGTAATTAGGAAGCGTAATTTATTTAATTTTCTGTTTTTACTCTGGAGGATAAATTTGACGAAAGGACATTTTGGTTTTTTGTATTGGTTCTGTAATGATTGTATTTGTGCTACTTGCCATAAACAAATATTTTGTAAAATAATTTGGGGCAAAACATTAGAACAAAATTTGAATCTCTAGGTCAACTTATAATAACAGAAAAATTTTCTAAATAACAAATTAATACAAGAATCAAATTAAATGATTCTAGCTGAGTTATGTACTCGTTTTTATTGTATTTTTAATATGTTATAAATTATTCTTTTGGATTTTAAAATGTATTGCTACAAATTAACTTTTAATTTAGAAACGATAAGGTATATTTTTAATTTAAACTATACATTTTAATTCGATCAAAATATGGAGTAAAACAAAAACAAAACTACATTTTCAACTTTCAGCATTTTTCAACAACGATCTATCAAACCATTGTTTCTCTCTAAATGCAAACCGAGATAAAACGAAAACACAAACAGATGTTTTCAAAACTCGAACGACAAGTTAATTAAGAAAGTATAAAACTGTTAAAATATGACAACATTACGATTGGAAGTCCATATCTTCGCCGCCTCTCTCCCCCCCACCTCCTCCTACCCCGCCGCACTTGATTAGACGGTTGTCAAGATAGCGCGGGGGAAATCCAAGAGGGGAAATGGAATACAAAAATATTTTCACCGGCATTGAATTTAATGACTCCCGTTCGGGCGAGAAAATCATCGAGCGCGCGCATAAAAACCGAAGAATAAGATATGTAGACTAATGTATTTAACCGAATAAAACCCCTTATCTGTTTCGACTAATACTCCGTCCATAGTCGCAAGTTTTCTTCATTTCCTTTTTCCAACGCGAGATGTCACCGTTCGTATCTCGAAGCTATTCTTTCCCCGCGTTTCAACTCTTCGATAACAAAAATAACAAATATTTTGTAAAGTTCCGCTCCTTTTAATAACAGATAACGTCGTACTGTCTTGATGTCAGCTAGTAAACTTGTCTTCCCGGAGAAGAGAAGGTATTTTATTGTGGAACGGGGCAGAGCAAGGTTCCTAAGTCTGTCAGAACGTTTACACTGCCGTCATAATCCGTAAGGTAGAAAGGTATAGACTTGTACATGTTAAAATGTTGCAATATAATTCTTTATATTTTATTTTATTTATTTTTAATGTTTTATGAAAAGCTCATGTTCTAAAACTCGTTTCACAACGTAAGCATAACGATAACAATTCGACCACGCAGCTGAACCGCTGGCATGAGTTGAGTGAATTTCTAAAATTAAATTTACTTGTTTTAATGTTTCAACAAACTATTAGGGAAAGTGGCCTAATCACGAAGGTGCTGACTAGCTGCCTGCGTGTACGAAATATCAGTAGAATTCGTTTGCAGCTCAGCATCCAATACCGGCTCACGCGCTGCTTCGTTCCGCTCGCATAGGAAAAACTGGCTTTACGAGTTAGCCCGTTAACCTTGCGGCCTCGGATTATGGACAGCATGTTTCGCTCGCAGAGGAAAAACTGGCTTTACGAGTTAGCCCGTCAACCTTGCGGCCTCGGATTATGGACTGCATGTTTCGCTCGCAGAGGAAAAACTGGCTTTACGAGTTAGCCCGTCAACCTTGCGGCCTCGGATTATGGACTGCATGTTTCGCTCGCAGAGGAAAAACTGGCTTTACGAGTTAGCCCGTCAACCTTGCGGCCTCGGATTGTGGACTGCATGTTTCGCTCGCAGATAAACTCCCAATTCGCTAGGTAAAATATACAGGCTATTTTTGTAGTATTTTACGTTTAGATCGATTTTGGGGGACCAGACGGGCTATAAGGTAATGTAAAAAAAATTAACAGAATAATCTAATATTTTTTTTTATTAACTCCAAAAGGTTTTATTTAAAATCTCATAAAATGTTTACTTCCTGTCAAAAAACGTGCTTCCGATTGTTGGATTTTTTGGCTAACACTTCAGCTTTAATAATATGCCTATGTGTAGATATAGTAGCTTTAAAACATAAAGCTTTATTTAATACGTACGCCTGCTATTTCTGTATACTGTAAGCCTATAGAAATACACATTTTAATGAAACCCAAAAACGTGTTCTGGAGACCATGATCTGTACTCATTTACCACTCCCTACTTTAGGTCTCACTATTACAGGTCACTACTATAGCTTATATTTCCTATGGAAATTCGTTAGTAAAATAGGCAACGTGTGGTAATTATATACAAAAAACTCGGGGAAACCCCTTAGTGCTGCGCACGCCAACCACGTTGTAACCTTCTATACACATATTCATGTTATGTTTTCTTTATAATAATGGTGTATGATTAATAATAACCCCAAAGCTAAGATGGTAAATAATGTTAAATTTTCAAATCAAATTATTTCGTTTATTTTATAACAGCAGTTATAATAAAGTTTAAAAGAACCAGCAATGCTCACGTCTACACTTAAAACCTAACCTAAAAGTTAGAAATACAAATAATTGCTTCAAAGTTTGAAATCAGGTGTTAATACAAATATTAAAGCAAACAGCTGTTTAACTGTTATTTTATTCAATTTGTTTCTATGGTAATAAATGTAAATACATGTGTTGGTTCATCAGTCTAGGCCTAACCTAAGAATTTTTCCGACTAAATTTACAAATATTGAAATAAAAAATGTTTTTATCAAAATTTATTATAGCCTATGTTACTCAGAGATAGTGCAGCTTTTTATTAATAGAACTATGTTTTCAATAGTTCCAGAGATTACCCCCTACATGCAATCAAACAAACAAATTTTATCTCTTTATAATATTGGTATAGATGATGTCGTGAACGAATACCTGTATACCGAAGACGGAAACGACAGCTATACGATACCTGTACGTTCTACGATGACGAAAGAATAACAGAGCTTAAAATATTTCGAACAGCCGAAACAAAAGCAAGACATTTGTTCGATTAACAAGTAAAATGTAAATAACAAAACAGTTTTGCATTCAATAATCTGATCACAGATTAAAAGCGACCGCATTGTAATTCCTTTTCGTTCGCCAAAGTAAAGTAAAACCGAACGAAGCTTAGAGGAAGGTTCATTATAATATTAAGGAGTCGGGAGTCGTAGGGTCGACATCGCCGATGCATTGCATTACATAATACAGTATTAGAACGGGGACAAGCTAAGGAGGCAGTCTTAACGTTATAATCCGTCTTTGCGAAGAAATACCTTTACCGAATCAAAGATGGCTTCTTGTAAAACCCAGGCTAACGAGATTATACTGTAGAAATACTCTTGCATACGTAATAATCTGTTGAAAACCTTTTAGCCGCAACCCCTTTAAAAATAAACATCCCTCGGTGCAAAGCCCGGGAGTTCCTTATTGCTTGCTAAGGTTTTCATTAGAGAGTAATGCAGATCGGGCAGCGGACGGTAGAAGGATTAATGGATTACCCCTTAGCGTTGTGGTCAATGGCAAGTATTAAATGGTATTAACAAGCCCGTTGTGGACCGCGCTACTCCTTTATATCTAAGATCAACTCATATTTGGCCGGCTTCTACGTTATATTGGCTATCAATTCCTGTTGAAATCACTGGGAAATTTATAATTCCTTTATTAATTGTACGGGGTCCTCACTACTGGTATTCACTTGTATGTAAGCCCAGTGAAAAATGCGAGGCAGATTAATTAGACACACATCAGAAATCCATCATTTAAAAACCACTGGTTTTATCTAGGCCTACCTAACTATGGTGACGGGGATTTTTAACTCGGTAAATGTGTACAATTAAAAGGATTATAAAACTGTATAGGTCTATTTGTTAAAATTTTCTATTTATATACATTATTATATATCTGAAGAAAGATAAAAGTATTATCTTTTAATTGATTTTTATTTCATATTGATAGATCAAACGATTTAGAAGTTATTAATATTATAGTGAACATATTAATAATCGAATATGTTTATATTATGTTATACGAAGCTGTACTAATGTTTCCGAAGTTAAACGAATAAGAATCTCTCCTTTAAATTTCTATAAACGAATATTATATTGATGAAAAAGGTTGCATTTATATTCAGTTTATAACCTAAAAGAAAATCTTATAACGTATTATAGTACATATTTGTTGCATAACACATATTTAAAAAAATCAACTTCATAAGAAAAATTAGGGTTGCCGGAATACTACCCCTCGGAAAACTACCCCCCCCCCCCCCCAAGCAGGTTTCTACGTCATTTTGACGTCAGAGATCGGGGGAGCAGTTTTCCAGTCACGCACACTCAAGTTTCGATGCGTTTTTTTGTCTACATAAGGCTATGAGGCAACCTTTACTATCTAGTAACCTTGATATAATTAGAATAAAAAAAAACTAGAGGACTAACCTAAACTGTTTAGTCACAGTATGTTGCCGATAACAGTATAATTATAATATTTGTATAATTATAATATTTCGTCGTATTATCACTTTATATAATTAGAATAGAAAAAAACTAGAGGACTAACCTAAACTGTTTAGTCACAGTATGTTGTCGATAACAGTATAATTGTAGGAACCTGCTTGGGGGGGGGGGTTTAGTTTTCCGGGGGGTAGTATTCCGGCGACCCGCTTTTGCTAGGGGTGGGGTAGTATTCCAGTCGCGGACACGGCTCCCATATTGGTTAGTTGGCAGATTTCGTGACGTCACGTTTCACCAGGGGGGGTAGTTTTCCGGGGGTAGTATCACGCATCCCCAAAAAATATAATGATTGAAGTTGTAAACATAACCCAAAATTATAACCTACGCTAGGTTTTGTTTAAGTATTACAGATGATAAGTGTAATCCGCTGTTATATTATATGTTACTCACGTACGTACGTATGTATGTATGTACGTACGTACACTCGCTTTTGCAGGAGTTGATATAATTTGTATTCTAAAAGTCTGTAAAACATGTCCGCAGGACGAGATTCAAAAAGGCGTAATTTTTAGCGAATTTCCATAGAAAAAATTAGCTATTACAGTGACCCGTATGGTAAGACCTAAGGTCGGGAGTAATAAATGCGCACCGATCTTGGTCCCCAGAACTAGTTTCGGATTGTCATTAAATTGTATATTACATATTTATATTTTAAGTCCGACCGCATTTTAAGTCCTATTTGGTCCAAATTCGGTACACACGTTGGTCGTCTACGTCGCTCGGAGGAGTTCGTTAACCAAAAAATCCATCAACGGGAAGTACGTTTTTTGGCAGGAAGTAAACATTTTTTGAGACGTTTCGTACGAGAATGAAATTTATTTAGAGTAAAAAATGTAGGATTTTATTCTGCACATTTGCACGACCTTATAGCCCATCTGGTTCCCACGAAATCGATCAAAACGTAAAGTACCCGGATTTAAATTCACGAGGGGGGGAGCAGCTTCTGATCCGAGGCCCGAGGCCGCAAAGTCGAGCCGGGGCTGGAGACTGAGATGCAAATAAATTTAATTAATATATTATTTCGTACATGTAGGCAGCTATTCAGCGCCTTCGTGAGTAGACCAATTTCTCAAATAGTTGGTTGAAACCATAAAACATATGAAATTAGTTTTGTAAATTCGCTCAACTCACGTCAGCGGTTCAGCAAAGCCCGATCAAAACGTAAAATGCCATAAAAGTACCTGGTTCAAATTACTGTGGGCGCATCTTATGATCCGATGTCCAACGGCAGAGTTTGTACTCTGCGAGCAAAGCGAAGCAGTCCATAAACCGAGGTTGCAAAATCGCAGCGCGTGAGTCGAAGCTGGAGGCTTAGGTGCAAACAAATTCTACTAATATATTTCACACATAGGCAGCTAGCTATTCAGCGCCTTCATGAGTAGATCAATTTCCAAAATAGTTGGTTGAAACCTTTAACTATTAAGGTAGGCCTAAACTTAATTTTGAAAATTCGCTCAACTCTCGTCAACGGTTCAGCTGCGTGGTTGGATTACTTAGAGATCTCAAAAGCTCAATAGCAGAATGTAACAAAGAAGCATTTGTTATACTGGGTGTTTCGCGAAAAGTTGGCATAAGAAAACAAAATTGTTAATATGAACACAGGTCCGAACAATCTTTGTTTTCGAGTTATCCGCCATTTTATAAAGACGCCGAGTCATAGATTTTGAAAGAGCAATTAAATCAAGGTTTATATTGTTTTTTGATCATAAACAATATTTTTGTTCCAATCAGTTTCGTTTTAGACAAAATCTGCAAGTACAGAGGAAAGCCTAAATAGGCTTATGTCACAGATATCTAGTTCTGTAAACCAGGGGAAAAACAGTTGGGCTGTTCATCGACATTAAAAAAGCATTTGATACAGTGGATCATAAAGTTTTATTAAATTGATTATGGGAATTGGAGAAAAGGGGAATTACATATGAACTGTTCTCTAGTTATTTATTGAATCGTACACAATGTGTTAGAATAGGTAATAGTGTTAATGATGAGATGAAGGTCCAAAACGGGGTTCCTCAGGTTTCAGTTCTTGGTGCTTTATTATTTGTTATATATATTAATAGTTTCTGTGAGGGTAATTTCAGGGGAGAAACAACTGCCTTTGCAGATGACACTGCCTTCGTGTATAGTGGACCAAATCTTAAGGATATAAAGAACGATCTTGTTCGGGTTTTGCGTTGTATCAGGTAGTGGTTACAAGGTATTGAGTAAAAAAAAACTCAGGTAGTGGTTTGCGACGCATTACAAGGTATTGAGTAAAAAAAAACTAAATATATAATTTTTGATTTCAATAATTAAATATCTTTTGAAAATGAAGTCAAGTATCATGCACTGTCGTGCTCATCTTGTTCATTGCGACTGTGAAACTATTGGCAGAGTCAATAGCCTAAAATATCTAGGAGTAACGGTTGACTATAAATTATTCTGAAAAGAACATGTTAAGGAACCAAATAACAAACTTTGTTTGGTATTGAGAAAGGTGTATTATTTGAGATCTTTTTGTAGCATTAAGGGGATTGTCTACTGAAAAAAATTGTATTTCCTTAAAATGCTTACTTTTTACGTTTTTATATGAAAACTAGGCCTAGATGAAGAAGAAATATGCCGTAAAAAATAAATATACGTAAGAAATATATATACGTATTTTTAGAGAAAATGTAAGCGTTTTTTAAAATTAATATTCCTTGGGAACCATACTTCCAGTCTCAAATTGTAGGTAATAATAAGAGCTAAAAACTCATGTGATATCATGTTTATATTTGTAGGGAAACTACAAATTAAATAATGTACAAAATTTGTTATTGAATTTGAAAAAATCAATTTTTCTATTTTATTTTATATATAAAAAATTTGGAAAACGGTTGACCCTAAAGGCCATCCATGTAACTTCCCGCTAAGTTTAATTACAACAAACACTATTACAACAAATACCAAAAAACGAAAATTTGTGAATTTTTAAACAACTATAACTTTTGAAAGCGTCGTTCGATTTTCATTTAAAAAAAAGCATTCTACGTAGTTTTTAAAGCACAAAAAGAAAATGTACAGGTTTATATTGATTGGTTGAGAAATCTGGAAGATATGTTAAAAAAATACAAAAAAATGGAAATTTGTGAATTTTAAACAACGATAACTTTTGAATGCGTCGTTCGATTTTCATTTTTTAAAAAGCATTCTACGCAGGTTTTAAAGCACAAAAAAAAAATGTACAGGTTTATATTGATTGGTTCAGAAATCTGGAAGATATGTTAAAAAAATACCAAAAAACGGATATTTGTGAATTTTTAAACAACGATAACTTTTGAATGCGTCGTCCGATTTTCATTTTCAAAAAGCAGTAGACGCAGTTTTTTAAGCACAAAAAATGTATACATGGTTTTATTATGATTATTTCGCACGCTTTAAAGTTATTTTTAAAAAACATAAAAATTCAAAAAAAAAAATAGGTTATTTTTTAAATTTCTTCGGATTGGCTCGATGGATTAACTCTCAAATCTAATCAGATCTAAGTTTTGATACACCCTTTCGAATGACATGTCGTAGAATTCAATCGGTTGATTCGTTTTTGAGAAACTGTACGACAAACATTTATTTACACACATACATCCACACCCACACACACTCACACACACACACACACACACACACACGGTCGGACATCTCGGCGGGAATAGTCAGAATGGCTTCCTGGGACCTCAAAACGTGGAAATTTAATGAAAACTCGACTTTCGAAAATTGGACCGAAATCAATAACTTCCCTTTATTGGTAGCGGGAAGTTAAAAAAACTACGGTACTTATAACCACCAAATGACACGAAGATTTAGTTTGTACATCTGAAATAAACCACCAAAAGTTGCACCCTTATATCTTTATCCGTTCTTTTGGAATATTGAAGTCTGTACCTGAGAAACAAGAAAAACCTAGTTAGCAGGAAACGGCCTGTAAAGTTTTGTTCTACGTTACAAGGTTAGATTTACGCAATGCAATTACATACTCACAAAGCATTAGTTTTATAATACTAGATCTAGGTAGTGGTCATTATAACATATAATAGGTATGTTTTGAGGGTGTTATACTTTTACGAATAAAAAATTACCAACACAATAAGTGCCAAAATCGTGCGTTCGCGTTACTGTACAGTCTTACAAAACATATGTTATATACATACATAATGCATCAGAAATCCGTTTTAATGTGTTTTTGTGTTCATATAAGAATAAGAGTTTAAATAATGAGAGAAAAATAAATTCGAAAAAAAATTGACCATTTTCAGTAGACAATCCCCTTAAATAATTAAAAGTTGTATATTATGCACTTGCTAAAACTAAACTGAGATATGGACTGTTGGCGTGGGGTGGTACATACCTGAACACACTTATGCCTATAATTGAAACTCAGAAACGTATAATTAGAACAATCGCATATATTATTTCTCAAGACTATTTTTTTGTCGGTACGCCATAACTTCCTTAATACATCATCAAATTACATGAATGAGGCATAATTTTAAAGCTTCCCTTAACCACTACACGGGAAAAATAGACAAACAGCTTAAAATTCATGTTTTAATAACAAAAATTGATTTAAAAAACTTTTATATTATACTCTGTATGTTCCTAATGAAAGGCGCCATCTACTAACCATCTGTTTAACTAGCATGACAGCTGTTAGATTGTTTACACTGTAAGATTGTATAGGGAAACTGTTATTTATAAACCAATGTAAATAAATAAACTTAACTGAATTAAATCAACGTGTTAAATCAGGTAAATGTAGGCCTACTCCGAACTTGCGAAATATTCGCACGGGTTAGCTAGTTCTATATAAATCAAAATTAGAACATTAATTGCCCTTATTTAGGCAGTTGAATATTTTATCTTTGCGAAGGTTATATATGTATGTCATCCTAAATGCGGCTATAAAAGGAAAGATAGATATACCGACATCTAATATACAGAATACGCGTAGGGAGAGGTATTGTAGCTTACCCAAAGCCAAACTAACTGTTTCACAAATGTTTCATATACCAGGCACCTAAATTCTTTAATGCTTTGCCAACTAATGTAAAATAAATTTATAGGGTTAAACCTTTTTTAAAAAAAATTATATTTGGCTTCTTGGATTTGAAAATACTGAAGATATTTTTTGTGCGCCTGTTTGGGTCAAAAATGATTGTTTTCTTCGCTGTTTTGCTTGGTTGGAGTTAGTTACAGGCCTTAGCTGAGATCACAAAATGTTATATCAACTCCCATAAAAGCGAGTGTACGAGCGTGAGCAACATTTAATATAACAGCTGATTTCACCCATCATCTGTAAACCCAGAGTATATTATAGTTTGAGGTTATATTTACAACTTCAAACATTATAATGTCTTGTGAAGTTGATTTTTTTAATATGAGCTAAATAACTAATGTATGCTATAATCTACGTTATAGCATTTGCTTTGAGGTTATAAACTATATATAAATTCAACCTTTTATCAACAATATATTTGTATACAAATTTAAAGAAAAGATACATATTCCTTTAGCTTAGGAAACATTCCTACATCCAAACAGCTGATTTCACCCATCATCTGCAATACAAAAACCTGGCATAGATTATACCTTTGGGGTTATGTTTACAACTTTAATAAATATAAGTCATGTAATATTAATAACTTCTAAATCATTTGATCTATCAATATGAAATAAAAAGCAATTAAAAGATAATATTTTTATCTTTCTTTAAATATATAATAACATACATAAATACAAAATTTAAAAAAATATTCATACAGTTTTATAATTCTTATAATTGTACACATTTACCAAATGAAAAATCCCTGTCAGCATAGTTAGGAAGGCCTAGATAAAGTGTGTGGTTTTAAAATAATAGTATTTTGTTGAATGATGTTTTTCTGATGTGTATCTAATTAATCCGCCTGTGATTTTTCACGGGGGTTTACTAGTATTAATATAAATAATGGCAGGAGCATTATTGACATTATGTTATAAATACATTTTTTAAATTCGTGCTGGTAAACACAAAAACTGGCTTTGCCAACGGTTACCTATAAAATAATTTTCTTTGCATAGGCCTATATTATTGTGTTTATTTTGAAGTGAAAAATTATATTATTATCTAGATGTATTTTTAGTTTTTTTTTTATGGATGGTTGCATGTGCATTGTGTTAGTGCTAATATTATGTATGTTATGTACGCAAGAAAATTTTTTTATTATTGTTATTTTTCTTTTTTTTTACAAAACACTTGACATTTTTGGAAAGGAAAGGATATTGATCTCATATTTGGTGTACATTGTGTATTTGGTGTATATATCTCACGTAATTGTTTATCACTGTTCGAAAACTCTGAACGTACTTTCAACTGTTTTCAAAATAGCGGCCGTTTAAAATGTTTAAAGTCAAGTATCTCGAAAAATAACTTTACAAAAATTACAGTAGACCAAATAATGTTACTAGCGAATTTCCATAGGAATGATGAGCTATTGCAGTGGCCCTTATGGTAAGACCCAAGGTCGGGAGTAGCAAATGAGCACCGACCATGATCCTCAGAACACGTTTTGGGGTGTCATTAAAAATCATATAAAACGCTTACTTTGCTAGTTGTAAGTCAAAAACTAAATAAACTCACGAATTTTAGTGTTTTTATATGATTCCTCATATTTTCCAATCAAATTTTTTAAGGAGAGGATTTTGTTCTTGTAAATAGAATGTCAATAAAGCTTTTTATTGAAGTGTGAACTGCTGTAGGCCTGTAAACCTCGTCTAAAAATTGCGGGAGGTGAATTTTTCCGTCACGCGTCACCCTCTACTATATATAGTACACATGTATATATAGCTGAGTATATAGTTTACTTGGTAATACCTATGAAATGGACTTTATGCTTCCTAATTTCGTAATTCGTATTAAAATAACTTACCCTCTGAAATGGACATTGTGCTTCGTCATTTCGTAAGTTGTGTTAAAATATTTC
>JAGFPH010014282.1:0-24087 GCA_018207615.1 Philaenus spumarius | reverse complement strand
TATACGTAGTAATGGCAAAAGTATTGTTTTCGTTCAAACTTTCGAATTTGAATTTTTAGTGGAATTATCTGTTTTGGTGTTCCCTGAACCCCAATAAATTGTTTAGTGGAATTATCTGTTTTGGTGCTCCCTTAACCCAAAAATATTTTTAGTAGAATAATTTGTTTTGGTGCTCCCTGAACCCAAATTACTACCATTGGACCATTACTGAGTGCTACCATTGGACGTGTCAGGTCCTTTTCAATGTGATATTCAATAACAAAAACATAACTACAAAATAAATTATAAAATAAATAAATAATTGTATTATAAGAATACAATATGACGGACAAAACTATTAGGTCTACGTTCTGTTGAACACTTGTAAGAAGTTAAACCTATTTTGCAGTAGGTTTTGGAAGAAATATTAAACTATAAACACTTTTTCTGCACGTAAACGTTTTCTACAATCAATGCATCACATAAAATCGAAAGAATCAAACTATTTTCTTTAAACTTAGGATCAGATTCGTTTAGCCAAGTCTTGCAAATTCTTTTCAAACCAACTACATCAAAATGAAGCTGTATTTATAAGGTTCATACATTTCCTTTGCAAGTATATTTTAAACATAACATAAGAACCTAATGTAAAATTACCAAACCATTTTGTAGAAATGTTAACAACTCCCGTTTGTCGGATGAGTAAGGTGTCTTAAGAAATGAATTTAACAATAGAAATAAATATTTCTGACCCTTATTACCCTTGTGGCAGCCCCTCGACCCTAACGTAGAGTACGTTCACTCTAACAACATTGTTTCGTTATCTAGACCTATTCTAATGAAATAATTTGGATTTTTTAAAGTTGAAATCATGAAGGTATATCATTGAGGACATACGTAAACGTTTACATTTTAATTTTTACTGTAAACGGTTTAGTTGGAATTGGGTTTAGTATTTTTAGTAAATCAATAAAGTACATTTGTTACAACATGATTTGACGAAAATTTTCGTGCTATTCTGTGCTAAAATAATTTTTTGTTTGTTCAATTCTAGAGACTCCTAGAAGCAATTTTACGTGTTAGTTAATTCAAGTTTCATCTTATGTAAATTGAGCATGTGTCAGTTGCAGGATATCTGTAATGTAACAAATCTTTTAATTTCAAAGATATAAAAAAAATATTTAAGAACGAAAAAAAAACCAGAAATTTATTTCGGCACATTTAGTTATTTTAATTAAACTGTCCATGCAGAAATTCTAATTTTTTGAAATAGTTCACACACTTTAAAATTGCTTTTATTATCACATTATTATGTAAGCTTGAATTACATTTTACCTACCTTATTTCGTATGTGGATGAAACCATGTTACAAAGTTAGGAAACATTTTTATAATTTTGTAACCTGGTTGCCAACCTGCTTCATCGTATTGTTTTATCTAAGACATGGATCGAACAGCATGAGGTTAGTCCTTATCGATTGTAAAATTTTGTTTCAGATTCAAATAGAAATCACGACTATAGAGTTCGAATATTTTGGTATAGGTTAAAATTTACACACGTTAAATTACGTGTATTTTGGTATACACTATAAAACATATTGCGTAAATTTTGTTACTGCAGCTGCGGTTTTAATATGTAGCAGAAGAAAAAAATGATTTATTTTCACTTTACAGATTGTATAGCCTAGTGGCGGTTCGGATATATTTATGGAAGAATTGCATTTTTTATTCAGCTATATAGCAAATGCGACCAAATTTTAATAGGAGATGTTCATCTAGATTTATTAAACAACAATAAACAAAGAAATAATTACACCACACTTTTACCAAATTACGCCTTTGAAATATTATTAAAAGAACCGACAAACGTAGTAAATAATTTAGCAACGTGTATTGATCATACGCGAGTTAGAATAAACGATATGTTTAAAGTAAATATTAAATCCGAGATTCTAGATATGACATTACAGATCACTGCGCAATAATTTTAGTCCTATTATTTTGTTATCACAAGTTTATACATTGCAACCTCAAGTTAGGCCTGTTCAAGCTATTGACTATAAACTAAACAAACGCAGTGCTTTGACTGATTTTTCAAATGTATACAATTGCACGAATGTAAATTCTGCTTTTGAAACATTTTTTGAAATATTGGAAAACAATATAGATTTATGCGTATGTTACAAATTCCTGACCGTCTATAAAAAAAAAAATATAAAACCCTGGATTACGAACTACTTATGTTTTTAAATTAATAAAAGCAACCAGCTACGTAGACGATTAAAGAAACATCCCAATATCCAAAAATGAAGGAAAGGTTTAGAAAATGTAAAAGTTGAGGCAGGTAACATGTAACAGGTTGACATAAAGGAGGCTAAATCATATTAGTACTATAATAATACTGTATGTTTAAACATTGTAAAGGAAATTCAAGGTTGCAATGTAAGATTCTAAATGAGGTCAAGGGTTAAAGTCGTGAGTCTTGAAAACGTATACATTTTCTAAAGGAAAATGGAACTGATACTACTGCTAAATGAGTTTTATTCTTATTTTTGTAATTCTGTAAATGTTATCAGGACACCATTTGTAACAAATTGTTCTTCATTTTCAATGTACAATAGTCATTTTAAGGACCACGAAAAGAATTTTTTTATATTTTTAACAAAAGTAACACCGGGCGAAATTGAGAAAAAGATCCGTGGGCTAAAGTTAGACAAATCTCCAGAATTTGATGGTGTAAGTGCATCTTTGCTCAAGGCTATGAACATTCATATAACGGATGTCGTATAGTTTTTAATAAACCTAACTTTTGTGACTGGCATGTTTCCTGATAGACTTAAAGAGGCCCTAGTTGTACCAATTTTCAAAAAGAGTGACAGGGAATAGTTGCAAACCTATTTCTCTGATATATTTGTTCTAAAAGGTTTTTGACAAAGAGCTAAAGTTCATAATAATTATTTATTTAAAAAAGAAATGTTTTTGCAATAATCAGTTTGGGTTTAGAGTATGTTTTGGTACTGAAGATGCACTCTTAAACTTTAGTTCCTCTATTTATGATGGCTTAAATATAGTAAATGTGTAACTGGGATCTTCTGGATATAAAAAAAAACAAGCAATATCTATTATATATACAAGGTCCTATAGGTGTTTTACATACGGAGTGGAAATACAACATTAGTACATAACCCAGATAGAATGAAACTTAGGAGTTGTGCGCCACATCCTGTACTAATGACAAGATTTTTTGACGATTTTTTTTTAATTCGTCGGTCAGCCCAAAACTTTTAAACAATATACCTGAATATACAAAAAAAAAAATACAAATTCTAAAACCTTTTTGATGTATTTGAGACACTGGTTACACATTTTAAACGATACAGCGAGCACTTAAAATATTACAACTTATAAGAGCCTGCTTTAGTGGCGGACATCTTGGGGTTTTATCCCGAAAGAGCAAAGTTAAATTTAAAACCATTTATTTTGTTAATTTTTCATAATACATTTTTTGCAAAGTCTCGTTTTAACCACAGTCACAATACGCGTCCGTTTTACGTTTCACATTTTTTTAAATCCCTTTTATTTGTCACGTCATTGAAATTTTTTTAAGTACCAAGTTTTTTTTTGCACAATAAAAATGTATAATTAAAAGTGAATCGCAAGCCGGATCCGCAATTTTATAAAGAATATTAAGTTTTTTTTTCATCACTCAATTACAAAAGATGGATTTATAAAATGTAAAATGTATAGTTTTCTAGATTTAACATTGAACATTTTCAACTGCCGCTTTTTTAAACATATTTAAATTAAAATGTACCTTATTTGCTTGTGTTAGCCTAACTGGATTGTTGTTAAATTTTACAGGACAACAATTTTACTGGTAGACAATTTTACAGGATAAATTAATTGATTGAAATTCGAAAATACAACAGCTCTAATAATAATAAAATAATATTAAAGTGATAAACTTTATAGACTTAGTTCGTCTATACTAATTATCCTTAAGGAATCTTACAAAACTTGAAAGCTTTTTTTTTATTAAAATATAATTATAAATAGGTACCACAAATAACAATTTGTCCCAATTTGAAACATTTATGAAATAGTTTTAAAACATTTTTCGACGTTGGATCTTATTTGAATTTATTAATTTACCAAAAAAAGTGTTTTAAATGGAGGTTATTCTAAAGTATAATGATTTGTTGACATCTTAAAAAAGTAAAAGTATTTTAAAGTAAGTTTAGGTAGGCTACGTATTTTATATCTGATTATTTGTTTTCTACTTTGCTCAAATCAAACTCCTAGTATAGTTTCTAACTATTAATGTTCATAAACGCAAAAAAAGATAAATGCTTTACAAAAGTATGTTTAATTTGTATTAGATATGAGTATACAAAATCGAATTTGTACTTGAACGAACCCGAGGCTACAGCTTGAAAATACAAAGCTCTTTCGGCATGACCAGTCTTTACAGTTGCTCACATTCACGTTTTGATACCACCTCGTAATGCCGAACTCCAACGTCAATGATTCTGTTTTTAGATTAAATGTGTAACATACTGGAAAACAAAACAGTGGTAATAACTTGAGAACTAAAGAGCAAGTCCTAAAAATACTTCAGATCTAAATATAATAGGCCTATATAAAAAATAAAAAAATCTACTAACACAAATTAAGGTTCTACAGATTTTTAAAAATAAATTACGTAAAAACGTTAATAGCATGCTGAAATTAGAACATTTATTTCTGACCCATGTTGATATGTTCCAATGATACATTGTTAAAATTTGGGAAGTATTGAACTGATTTGATCAAAATTAGGCTAAACCTTTCCTAAATGTCATAACTCTACAAGTTAGAAAAAAACTGTAAGAAAATATAATAATTAGTTCTAAATTTATAAAAAAACAGACAGAAAAAGATAAGTTGTATTTTTAAGGTATTGAGAATATTATTTACTAACACACACTTTGTACGATTTATTATTTTTAATAATACTACAGTGTTACTGTATTTTCTTCTTCAAAATATGAACTATTTTGAATGTAAATCAGTCTCATTAAATGAGACTGCAATAAAGTAATTAACTTTTCAAGGTCAGGGTTAAAACATAAAATAGGAGAAAACTCTTTAACTTCTAGGCAGTAAAATGAACGAATATTAGGTCTACAATTATAATGGCTAGCACTGTTTTGTTTCAAAATGTATTACCTTTTTCTACTGTAATTTCACGTTTCTATTTGAAGACATTCTTAACAATTGCGTATTTATTTCCTGAAACATCATCTGCTATATTTGATTGCATAAATTCAGCATATTATCTTAAATAATATTACGAATTATGTAAAATGTACGTGTTTAGCATATGTTTTTGTTTCGTTCTGTTTTTACAGTTTTAGAGATGAGTCATTTCCCTAAAGTTTTAGAAATTGTCAATTTAGTTGAAAAAAATACCTAAATACATCTGTATTATCCAAAACATTATAAGAAAAGTTTTTACAGCTTAATCAAATGCTGTCAATTGCTTTTACAGATATGTTTTCCGACTTCAAACACTAAAATTAAATTGAAAAAAAATTAAATGACTAAAATATTAAGTTATTAAAACAACAAGTCTGACTCATGTCCGATTAAATTTTTATAAGATCCGATGTTTGGAAGATATCGTGAAAACTGTGTAAATGGATTTATTCTTTACAAAAAATATATATAATTCGTATTAATCAAGTAATTATTTTTATTTTTAACATTAGGTAAAAATTAGTGCCAGATTCTTGCTCAGCATCCCAAAAAACAATAGGAAAATGAGTTTTACGAAAATCGGTAAAGAAATGAAGAACTTACTATAATTTGCATATCGTCTATTGTGTAGAAGTAAAATATTAAACCAATAATCCATTTAATATACCATGCAGTAAACAATAAACAACCCTCCCTCAACTATGAATAGGTAGCAGGTAGAAGGGTAAGTAGGCAAGGCCGGCCGGGCCGATGGCAGGGTGCAGTTAGGAAAGCGAGCGAGTGAGACTGGCCGGTTTAAAACTTACAAACTTTCTGAATAACGGTATTTTGTATATAACTTGTATAAAACAGATCAACTATTGGTGGTCTCAGTTACGACGCTAAGTTGGGTGTATAAGAAATTGTATAAGTTTTTTGTAATTGGGTCCCTTATTTGTTGGTTTTGAAATGTTGATCCGATGCTTGAACACGAAAGAGCCACAATAAATGTTGATCGAAAATGATCAACCTACCCTGGTTAAAAATAACAGCAAAACCAACAAATGATTACGTGAGAAATCTATATATATATATATATATATATATATAAATTATACAAAACATCCCAAGCCCCACCAGGTAACTAGTCATATCCCGTCAGCTTGGAAGCGAGCCAACTACCGTTTGTTTTACTTCCGCCCTCTTAAATCAAACTACATATATGAAAAGTTCCCTGGTCTAGCCGAGATTTGAACCCAGTATCTTATGATCAGGAAGATTCTACGCTATCCACTCATCTATGGCTTGTAATAAGAACTGAGAATAAAACAGCACTTGAGTTACGTACTACCATATTGCCTATCTCGCCCCTTCTCTTAAATTATAATATATATACTGCAATGCAAGCCATGAGTTTTTCTTTGAGTGCTTCTCCTGTATCGTTAACAATTTCTGACTCCCCCCCCCCTTCAAACAAGCCCCTTTTGTTCTAACTTCAAAAGATATTATTTATGATTTACCTTTATATTTTAAATTGTTAACCCCCCTTACCCCCTAAGCCCCCCAAAATCCTAGAGGTTCAGATATGTCTAAAAAATGTTTCCTACTATGCACCACAAGATATATACAAAGTTGTGTTATCTTAATTTCAGTAACACAAA
The DNA here is from genome assembly GCA_018207615.1 of Philaenus spumarius. Classification (NCBI taxonomy): domain Eukaryota; kingdom Metazoa; phylum Arthropoda; class Insecta; order Hemiptera; family Aphrophoridae; genus Philaenus; species Philaenus spumarius. The sequence continues at coordinate 17,231 of JAGFPH010014282.1, read as the reverse complement.
TAATTAGAGGGGTAAAAGGGACTTTATGCACACTCTGTATAAATCACATAATTTATAATAATAAATTAATCCGATACTATGGCGATATCAAACTAAACATGATTGTATTTCTTTAGGTTATACAATCTTAAAGCTTCCTCTAATTTAGTTAGTCATGATTCTAATGCAATTATGTTTTTTTAATTGATTTCCAGATGAAGAGGCTCCAATATAAACGCAAGATTGTCTTGGATTAAATTTAGATCCAAGCCGACTCCGCACCATCTGTTCTGTATGTTCTATAAATCCTTTTCTTCAATATAATCTTCTAATGGCAGATGATACTGTTGCAGCAATTGTAACCTGTCTAGACGCAACCCGCATTACACCATATGACGAAAACAAAATAGTAGTACTGATGCAGCCAAGGTATTGTTGATTTTCATTTTGATAATATCTTGTTGCTCTCCACACTAACTATTCAAGAAATGTTATTCGCAATTAAATTCATTGTGTTAGTAACGTACAAATAATAAGAAAACTAAGCAATTTGGTTTTGACAGGGCCTTGGAAAACGGAATCTAATCGTTAAATTTCATAACTAAATCCTGTTATAAAATACAGGGTCCGGCAGAAAGAACTCCCCTATTTGGGGAGCTAATAAAATTAAAACCACGTAATATAGGATATTTTTATTTTCATTAACCAAGAGTAAACACAATGCTGTTTAAGAATATGCATTATTAATGTGTTTTAAAATACGTCACTCAAACGGCTGTCTCCATTGTTGATGCATAGGTTGAGCTGTTCTCTGTAATTGTTCATTACCTTACGAGTGATGTTAGGGTGATTGCTTCAACCTCTTCAGTTATCGTGTCCTTGAGGGCTTTTAAAGTTGTATTGCGATGTACTGTACTGTACCTCACGAGTGTGGACCTGGAAAGAACGCAATCCGCACGGCACAGTGCATTGGTTTTGCCGTCACTTATTTTAAATGCATTTTTAAAAACATCGGTCTGCATCTCTTCTCTTGAAAACACAGAAGTTCTCTTTATTAAAAATTAGTAAGTGTGTTTAACAATAGTATTGGATGAGGTTACCTAGGTGATCCACTAGGATTTGAAAGTCGGCATTTCTGAGAAATCGGAGGGTTGATAGTTCCGCAAAACATATTAGTGACATGGCTAGTACAGCCGTGGTCAACGGCACCAGTCTTAGCGCCTGTAAATCTCAGGTCCACACTCGTGAGTACTACACAGTGGGTACATCTCAGGGCTCTATAACAAGGGCTATATCATTTTACTCATTTACGGTGACCCAGTATCGGTCGCCTATGACGTCACTGCGATGTTAACTGCGAAGACTGCAGCACCGACTCCATGTGCGCGATGTCGTTTACTCGCTGTTGTAACTCGACGGAAAAGCTGCAGTAAAATAAAACTTAGATATTATTAATCTACATAAAGTGCGGATTCTAACAGTATAAAAAACTTTTATTTTAACAGGTATTTCGAATTTTAATAATTGAAAATATTTGAGAATTATCACTGACTGACATGGAAAAGTTACTAAGCGAGGAAAATTTTTATTTTTGGGTTACAAAAAAACTTCCAGCGGGAAAGTTGTAGCCAATGAATTGATCTAAACTTTTCAATTCACCGATTTGTGATAAAATAATTACATCATTATGAAATCGTTTTTAAATGAGCGCTAGGCGATGACGCGCCGTCACTCCCGGTGTACTGTTGTTTGATTTTGGAATATTTACATCCTTATCCATTACGTTTATGTACATACATGTATTGTTATTTTAAGGTAATATAGTAAATCACTTGTCCCCAGGTAATTATGCCAGATAGAAAAAAGTAAGCATTTATTTTAACATAAACTAATTATAATTTATAATTAAAATTTGATATTATTGAAGTGGACACAAAAAGTTAAGTTGGAGGTTAACGTTTAAAAAATAATATAATTATTACGTGGTATTATTAACTTAATTTCTTTGTATGTACGTAATAATGATATTATTTTATTATCTTACCCAAGTCTATCTCGTGTAGTAAAAGTATGCAAAACATCCCGTCAGCTTATCGAGTCAACCACCGTTTGCTTTGCTTCCGCCCTCCTTCCCTATGACCGCAGATATAGAAAACTACCTGGTATATAACCGAGATACGGACCTGGTATCTTCTGATCAGGGATGTGCCCTGAGCGAGTGAATCGTTACTTTTGAATGATTTAGTAGCTGAGCGAAAAGAGCTGTGAGTTGACTTGAAAAGAGTCGATACGATTGTGTTTCACTCCTCAGTTTCAAAAGAGTTAACTCCTTCAATAGTAAATTGCTTCGTAAATTTTATACATAATCACCATTTAGGAGTAGTCATATCTAGTTTACTTGGTGTTCACTTAACTTGAATCTAGGTATGTCGTATTAGCGAGAGGTATAATACATTAAATTATACATTAAAAGAATATCCCGATATAAAGAATACTTCCACATTGTCTATCTCGCCCCTTCTCCCTCGCTATTATACTCCATACTGTAACATATTTTTCCAAACAAATTTCTGTTGTTTTTAAGTTCAAAATAACATTGTCTCCCTGAGTATTTTCCAAAAGTCATTATGAATAATTTAACTTCTTTTTTTTGAAGACCTTTTTTTCGAAAGGTCTTATATCTACTACATTTTTGTTTCGAGCGTATGATTGGTAATACATTTAAATCGTTTATGCTGCCTGACTTTTTATTTAAAATTTGTTTTGTCCTTACAAAAAATAAATCAGGAAATACTTTATCAGATTGGCACGAAATTAGTCTTAAATTGTTTGTAAGAATATATGGTATACTAGAAGCTGAACGAATTTAAATAGATTTTACGGCTATATGAACCTACGCGTTCCACTTTAGATAGAATGGATAGCATTTATAAAATATCTCATTAAATTTATATTAATTAAAATGCAATAATGTTTAAATTTATTAAAAGTTCTTAAATGTGTGTTTCCTAAACGTGTATGTGGTCTAATAATAATGTTGCCCAAGAACAGAGCTTTGTATGCAACCGTGTTTGACTATGCTGTGTTCTCTTAAAAGCAAACATAATATTAATACATTATGTTAATGGTTTCACTGTCTGTTGGTTTTGTGACCTGAATTTATACTTGAAATGATGTACGCTATTTTCAAAGACAGTATTTAATACAAGCGGCCTACATTTTTATTTGGGTTTTATATGCATCTGTCTCATGTTTTATATTTGGGTTTTGCATCGTATCTAAGGCAACATAAACATGTATTAATTATAATTGAATTATTCATATTTTTCAACAATATATTGTACTAGCTGGCCCACTTTGGCTTTGCACGTATAGACAAATCAAAGTTAAATGTATATTAACAAAAAATATATTACACTATATCTTTCTTATGGGGATTTTTAGTAAACTTGACACCCCCAAACCTTTCATAAAATTTCTAATTTTTTAAAACCCTTTCTTAGCGAGCACCTAGGGCCCTAGAGGAAGCACCATACCAAATTTCATTCCAATCCGTTCTGTGGTTTTTTAGTAATTTTAACCCCCTCAAACCTCCCCTACAATATCGAAATTTTTTAAACCCTTTCTTAGCGAGCACTATTGGCCCTAGAGGAAGCAACATACGAAATTTCATTCCAATCCGTGTTTGGTGGTTTTGGAGAAATCGTGATTTAGTTACTTTGAACCCCCCCCCCCCAAAACCTCCTCTAAAATTTCGAAATTTTTGAAAGCCTTTCTTATCAGCACCTAGGGCCCTAGAGGAAATAACATACCAAATTTCATTCCAATCCGTTCGGTGGTTTTTTAGTAACTTTAACCCCTTCAAACCTCCCCTACAATTTCGATTTTTTAACCCTTTCTAAGCTAGCACCTATGGCCCTAGAGGAAGCTACATACCAAATTTCATTCCAATCCGTTCGGTGGTTTTGGAGAAATCGTGATTTAGTAACTTTTACCTCTCCAAACCCCCTCTGAAATTTCGAATTTTTTTAAAGCCTTTCTTATCAGAACCTAGGGCCCTAGAGGAAGCAACATACCAAATTTCATTCCAATCCGTTTGGTGGTTTTTTAGTAAGTTTAACCCCCTCAAACCTCCCCTACAATTTCGATTTTTTTAAAACCCTTTCTAAGCGAGCACCTATGGCCCTAGAGGAAGCAACATACCAAATTTCATTTCAATCAGTTTAGTAGTTTTAGAGAAATCGTATTTACTAACTTTGACACCCCCTCTAACCTCCCTAACCCCCCTAAAATTTCGAATTTTTTTAAAACCTTTCTTAGTGAGCACCTATGGCCCTAGAGAAAGCTATATACCAAATTCCGTACCAATCCGTTCAGTAGTTTTTGAGAAATCGTGATCAGTGAGTCAGTGGATTTGGCTTTTATGTATATAGATTACATTTGCATCATAAATATACTATTCTACAACAACTGAAAAAGCCTCACAATCTACCAAGTAAGGAAGTGTTATCAATGCATCTAGGAAATACAGTTCGTGGGTTTCCAGGTACGAAAACTTTAATACTTTACAAAGTTTTATTTCCAAACGTTTTCTCTGATCAAAACTTCATTCACAAGAAAATTCATTACTTTTATTGATGAATTGGAATCATTGAATCAGAACTTCCTTGCTAGAGATTCGACGTGCAAAAACTTTTAATATTTTTTCATTCCTTTCATTTTGAAGCAATCAAAGCAAAAGGTATCACGGCAGTGGGCAAGTGCCATTGCAGTAAATTATTTCAAATTGTTTGTGGCAGGTTAGGGATTACTATATGAAAATGAATTAAAGTAATTCTTTAGAAATATACGATTTTACAGTAGCAAACTTTACTTCGTGTTTAACATTTTAAAGTAGTTTTATTATTTCAAAATACTGTAATTATAATTTGTTTATTGAAATAAAATATATTTTGTATTTAATAAATATTTTATTGCATTTGGAAACAAATTAGAAAACTTTTCCTAAGTAATATGTATTAATACCTTCAAATACGGATGCATATAAATACATATTATTAGCGAATTTCCATAGGAAATATAAGGTGTTGAGAACTAAGATAGGGATTGGTTAATGAGCACCGATCATGGTCCCAGAACACATTTTGGGGTGTCATAAATCTATATACATAAAAGCGAAATACCACTCACTCACTCACTCACTCATCACGATTTCTCAAAAATTACCAAACGGATTGAAATGAAATTTGGTATGTAGTTTCCTCTAGGGCCATAGGTGCTCACTAAGAAAGGGTTTGAACAAATTCGAAATTTTAGGGGAGGTTTGGGGGGATCAAAGTTATTAAAAAACGATTTCTTCAAAACTACCGAACGGATTGGAATGAAATTTGGTATGTAGCTTCATCTCGGGCCAAAGTTGCTTACTAAGAAAGGGTTTGAAAAAAATCGAAATTTTAGGAGGGGTTTGGGGGGATCAAAGTTACTAAAATCATAATTTCAGATCTTTTATTAGGATGACAATAGTGCTTTTATTATTTAAGATCTATATATATAAAAGCCAAATACCACTCACTGATTGAACACTTAAGATACAATTATGTTAAAAAGGCTGAAAATACCAACCACCACGGGCAACGCCGTACGGGTCAGCTAGTTATATATATATTTGTATTCACGCTCTAACGGCCTCATTTTAAGTCCGATTTGTTTCAAATTTGGTACACACGTTGGTTGTCTACGTCGTTCGTAGGAGGCCGTTAGCAAAACAAATTCAATAACTCTAACCACGTTTTTGACCAGAATTAGGCTGTTTTTTTGGACGTTTCGTGCTAAAACTAATCTTTTTTGAGTTTTTATCTAAACAAAATTAATGTGATATGTAATATATTATTACTTCTGACTGCACATTTTGTTTTTTACACGATCGTACAGCTCGTTTGGTTCCCCCAAACGCGATAAAAACGTAAAATACCAAGTACCCGGTTTAAATCCACGTTGGGATCCGAGACCTGACGGCCGAGTTTGTACGCTGCGAGCGAAGCGAAGTTTTCCTGTAGCGTGCTAGTTTAAACGGAAGGCTTAGGTTGAAACAAATTCTACTAATATTTTTCGCACAACAAAGGTAGCCACTCAGCGTCTTCGTGGAATAGATCAATTCCAACATAGATGGTTAAACTTAATTTTGGAAATTCGCTCAACCCACGTAAAATGAAAACCCACGTTTCAACCCACGTTCAACTGGTCTAATGAATTATTATTGTTGATCATTGTATAATTACAATATAGTTCTTAGTGCCTCTATAAATTTAGTCTCATTGTTATCTATATTTGCTATATTGCATAAGTTCTAAATATTTTATGTCATGTGCAATAATCCTACACATAATCAAAAACCTTCTAGAACCATAAAATAAAAAATAAGTTTCTTTATAAATCCATTACAACCTCGTCAAATGCACACAATTTCGTTGTTAAAATTCGCAAAGAAAATGGTCGATTAATTGATTGCTAATATGAGATATTATTAAATGGTTTGCGGTATCGTTTTTAGCATAAGAATTACAATGTTAAACGATATGTAATTTATGTTTTGCAATTGCTAAAACTAAATATAGACAGAGGTTTTGTGAGCCGTTTTTCCTTGATCTTGAAATTTTAATGATTAACATCTAAAGAACGGTTGAAGATATCGTTAAACGGGTTTTACCATTGATTTACTCGTTAAATTTCGCACTTAAATGATGTGCTATATGATTATGTAGCTATTTAAAAAAAAGGTTGAACCCAATATGGCGGACAAAAGTTTTAGATACATGCCAGAATAATTTCTTTGGTACAGTAATCGATTACATTTAATCTGGTTACCCTACGTAACCTGTTCAGCTGTAATTAAACCGTTCCCAGACTTTCCAGACACCCGGTATAGTTCGAACCGTGAAGGCCGCATTTTTAGCCCGATTTGGTCAAATTTGGTACAGACGTTGGTCATCTATGTCGCTCGGACGAGTTCTCCGCTATTTTTTTAGATTTTTCGTACTAGAAAGAAAGTTTTTTAGGGTTTTATCTAGAAAAATAAATGTATTATATTATTCAGCACATTTTGTTTTTTTACACAACCTTATAGCTCGCCCGGTTCTCCCAAAATCGATCAACACGTAAAATACCGTAAAAGTATAGTTCGTCAGATTCGGCAAGACCTCTACGATGCGGGAGAAAAGAATTTAAGTGGGGACGCCGTCCGCTGGATGGGAAAGAACATAACGCTACATACTATCACTGTTGTCGCGACAGTCTTGTGTTGTATTACTTCCAGACCGAAGTGTTACGTTCAGCGCTCGGCAATAGACTGAGCCTCTCTGACCCCCCACCACTCGAATCGACTCCGAGTCTACTGCGCATCTCGAGGTCACGGCTCATGCTAGAAATTCTCTAATATACAGGGTTTAAATCCTCGTGGGGATTTTACCGTGGGTACATCTTCTGATCCGAGGCCGGCGGCCGAGTTTGTACGCTGCGAGCGAAGCGAAGCCGTTTATAATCTGAGGCCGCAAGGTCGAGTTATTCCGCTGCAAGTGGAACGAAGTGGGCGATTCGAACCTTGAGGCGAACAAATTCAACTAATATATTTCGTACAAATAGGCAGCTATTCAGCGCCTTTGTGAATAGACCCGCTAAACTTGCGTCAGCGGTTCAGATGCGTGATCGAATTACTTTAATATTCGCAGATCCAACATAACAGATTATTTATAAAGAATAAAGTTCATGAAGCTAGTCTATATATATATTAAAAGAATTTGGTCAAAACCTATTTCCAATCGCCCAGCCTCTCCTAATGGACCGATTTTGATGATTTTTGTTTTAAAATGTGTCTTATTACCTGTAGATATGTCATCAAGCATTTATCGAAGTCCTAGGACATTAGGGCTACGCCCCAGTGGCCCTCAAAGTTTCAATGTTAATCTTATGGAAGGTCAATCTTAAGGAAGAAGAAGAAATATTTCTTTTGATTTTATCAAGGACACAAAAACAGCTGTTCGTATGAAAAGCTTAAAACAGCTGATTTTGATCAACAACTGATTTGGATCAAATCAGTATCAAATGTAACCTTTTTGAGGTTACATTGACAAACTAAAAACAAACACAAACAAAAATCAACGAAAAATGCTAACTATATTTTAATTCAATTCAAACATTGGTTGTTACAAACCTATTATATATAAAACAGCTAATTTGGATCAAAAACTGAACATAATCATTCACAGATATGTCAAGTCTTATATATTATCATCCGTTCAGCCGCTATTCACCCGAGAAGGAGCCCCGGTATACAATCCTTCAAATTTCCCATGTTAATCTTATGGAGATAATGTTTAATGAGTTTGAGTCAGCTGCCAAATAAAACAGCTAATTTATGCTCGGTCACCTATGTACAAACGAGCAAAAGATTAACGAGATTCTTTATCGAATTTTCCACCTGCGAGCGAAGCGAAGCAGTCATCTGAGGCCGAAGGCCGAGCCGGGGTTGGGACGCGGAGCGTCCAGGGGCAGAACCCCTAGTCTATTTATTAAAAGAATTTATGAAAACTTGTGGCAGTCAGTACGGCCATTCTATCCGGCCGATTTCCTTATTTTTTTTTTAAATTGCAGGTAATCATTCACAGATATGTCATCAAGCATTACAAATCATGTATCTTTCGCCTTACAAACGTTATAATTAAATGCAAATTTCTGCTGTGTAATCTTTATGGGGTTTTTTTTTGGTTCTTTGTCCACTTTGCGTTCGTATACCGTCCATCCAATTGCTTTGAAATTTTGCATAGTAACACAGGTTAACCCTGGGAAGGTTTTAGGCCATTTACCGAAGTCCTAGGACATTAGGGCTACGCCCCAGTGGCCCTCAAAGTTTCAATGTTAATCTTATGGAAGAAAGATTTCTATTGAATTTATCAGGGGCACAAAAACAGCTGTTCGTATAAAAAACTTAGCAACACATCATGTTTGTTTACTTTAATGACCATAGCAACATTAATTAGAAAATTTGAAGAGTATTACCTTTTTGAGGTTATATTGACAAACTAAAAACAAACACAAACAAAAATCAACGAAAAATGCTAACTATATTTTAATTCAATTCAAACATTGGTTGTTACAAACCTATTATATATGAAACAGCTGATTTATGCTCGGTCACCTATGTACAAACGAGCCAAAGATTAAAGAGATTCTTTATCGAATTTTCCACCTGCGAGCGAAGCGAAGCAGCCATCTGAGGCCGAAGGCCGAGCCGGGGTTGAGACGCGGAGCGTCTAGGGGCAGAGCCCCTAGTTTACTTTGAAAAACAATGGAAATCAACAGTTTATAAAAAGTGTTCGTGCTTTTAGTCACCAGTACGCAAGGGATATACACACACAGCCTGCGCTAAAAACAAAACAAAAAGGATGTTGGCAAACACAAATCAATAAGCAGATAAATTGTTTTCATTATTTGGTAAATTTAAATTGCAAACCTAATGTAATTTAATATATTTTTGTTTATAATGAGCAATACATAATGAGATTTCCCTTCCCGCCTACTACGGACTAAATAAACCAATTAGCGAAGCAATTATAATCTATTTCTAAAAATAAATGTTTTGTTTTTAATTACTAAAATATATCACACAAATCAATAGTAAAATATGCTATAAGTGGAAAACGGGTAATATTCCAAAAATTTCAAAAACACACTGAGATAGCTAGTCACAAACAGATAGGCGCAGCTTTTGAGCACACAAGCATAATGTTTCAACTCTTTACTGCTAAACCATCTAGTTTGAAATATACGGCCGAATGGAAGAATCATAATATTCCAAGAATAGTATATAGTTAGGCTACCTTCTTCCACTCGTTGGAGTAGTGACGTAAGTAAACGTGTGTTGCTTTGGGATTCATAGCAGTAAGTCATTAGATCTTGTTATTTTGTACGTGTTTAAAAAAATTTACCATATACGTTATAATCATTTGTGTTTCAAATGTTGACTTTGAATTATTTCTTTTTGATTGGAAGTAGGATAATATTTGGAAGTTTATAACTCTCATTGCCATTATTATGTCTACAAATACAAAATTTGTATGGTATTAAATAAAGAGGTGTCAGGTAGTACTGCAAATTTCAGTTGTACAGAGATGGTTATTTGTTGTGGGAGAGTTTTGGCGAACCGATTGAGGAAGTAGGGAGGCTAATTTTTACTGGGGAACTGACGAGAGGCCACTTTGATGTTCTCATTCCTCTCACACATAACCTGACAACTCGATGGATATTAGTGTGGTGGAAATACAGTCAGCTTCCCAATCCCAGGTTTCGGACGATGGTCTCCAAATTTCTCAACTCCCAACCCTATCAGAACAGTGTACATCATCATCTGATGCAGTTCGGTCGCATCCAGGACGAACACCAAAAAACGAGGAAAAAAGACGAAAACGTTTTTCTAATACAAATCGCGTAAAAGCACATAGGCAAGCGGTAAAAAAAAAACACTGTCTCAAAACACACACAGAATCAGCTAAAATACTTTAAGATGTAACATTTGCTGTAGGTAACCATATTATTGCAATAGCGAACATTGTCCTGTCAGCTAATAGTATAATATATAAACAAGTAAGGGCGTGGAGAGGGAAAAGACGATACATAATATATTATAATACGTTATTAGCGAATTTCCATAGAAAAAATGAGCTATTTCAGTGTCCCTTATGGTGAGACCCAAGGTCGGGAGTAGCAAATGAGCACCGATCATGGTCCCCAGAACATGTTTTGGGGGTGTCATTAAAATTCATATATATATATATGCATATATGTGTTCGCATTCTAGCGGCCGCATTTTAAGTCTGATTTGGTCCAAATTTGGTACACATGTTGGTTGTCTATATGTCGCTCGGACGAGTTCGTTAGCCAAAAAAATCCAGCAACCGGAAGTACGTTTTTTGACCGGAAGTAACTATTTTTTTAGATTTTTACTAAGAGAATGAATTAAAAAAAATTCTAAAAATAAAAATATAGCATGTTATTCTGCACATTTTGTTTTTTTACGCGACCTTATAGCTCACTTGGTTCCCCCAAAATCGATCAAAACGTAAAATAACAAAAAGTACCCGGTTCGAAGCCAAGTTAGTGCAAACTCACGAAGCCACTAGGCGCAAAGAAATTCTACTAATACATTGCGTACACACAGACAGTGCTGTTTAACGCCTTCGTGAATAGACCTATTTCCCAAATTGTTGGTTGAAACCCTAAAACATAGGCTTATAAACTTAATTTTGGAAATTTGCTCAACTCACAGCGGTTCAGCTGCGTGGTCGAATTATTATAATATTATAATTATTATTATAGTAATAAACCCTTACATATTTAATTATTCTAGGAATTCTATGTAGAGTGCATGCACTAATACCTCACTCAGAATCATTAGTCACTAAATAAATTCTGCTTACATAATAATATTATAATTATAATTAATATTACTATATTATAATATTTTTTGAAAATATATTGACTTGTGTAATTTGTTTACCTTTATTCTCCTCTAATATATTAACACTGATAAAAATATAATTCGGTCATAGAAGTTATTACTTCCAACGTGTGGTATTTAGCACACCCAATGTTTTTATTTTCAAATGTGTCGTATTGTGGTTTATGATTTTTAAATTAATGTTCTAATCAACGAGGGATTTTCCTGACGATGGGAAAGACATCTCGAAACGGGACAAAAGAAGAAACAAAGAACTTTTTAATGCTTACAAATTAACAAATTAAACAAATTTGATAGAATAAACTTTGAACACAAAATCTCACAACTAATACGTTTATTAACTCAAACGCGTTTCAACGACAAAGTCGCCATCTTCAGTGATGCACGAGCTACAATAGTCAAACTATAACTAACCTGTTCCATATTTATACAAAACTCAAATGATTATGGTTTAAGACTAAGTTACAATAGTAAGGCCTAAACAATTGCCTCGCGATATTATAACTAGCCTAACATTATATATAAGCAAACAAGTTACAAAACTAATCTCAAACAATACATAATTTTTGTTTATATTAATATGGAATTTTGTATGTGCTCTAATTCATTATTTACAATTATTTTACTATATTTGTTAATATAAAATGTTTTCCAAGCATCTATTGTGTTAAGTTTAGTTACAATTTCAAATAGTTTTTAACAAAATATTTAAACAGGAACAGGTACCCCAAAGCTTTAAGAATTCTATAATTTATCCCTTGTATAAAAAAGGAAATGTCGGCTGTGCAGAAAATTATAGGGGCATATCTTTTATTGACTGTGTTGCAAAGCTGTTTACTAGCGTATTACTTAACAGGCTTACTTATTGGGCCAATGATAACTTAATCATAAATGAAGCAAAAGCTGGATTTAGAAAAGGGTATTCGACAGTGGACAATATCTTCAATTTAACAAGCATTGTTCATTTAAACTAGCTAAAGGAAAAGGAAAGGTTTTTTGTTTTTTTGTAGATTTTTCAGCAGCCTTTGACACAATTGATAGAAAATCCTTGTTTTATAAGTTGTCATGTTTAGGTGTTTCAAATTGTATGCTGAATGTATTAAAGAGTTTATATATGGGTACAATGGCAAGGGTTTGGAGTAAGGAAGGTGTGTCTGGCAGTTTTGAAACGGGTGTGGGTTTACGTCAAGGGTGTTTACTTAGTCCTTTTTTATTCTCACTATTTATATATGATATGGTTGAATTTTTGGGAGGGGGTTGCATTGTAAATGGGCACCGGGTAAATGTTTTGATGTACGCTGATGACATAGTTTTGTTGTCTCCCTCAGCTACTGGACTTCAAATTATGATAAAGAAATTAGAGAAATATTGTAACTTGTGGAACTTAATGGTTAATTTAGATAAATCAAAAATATTAGTTTTTAGAAAAGGCGGGAGGTTAAAACAGACGGATAAATGGCGGTTCAAAGGTAACGTGATAGAAGTGGTTAATAAATATAAATATCTCGGTGCCGTACTCACGCCAGCATTATCATGGGAGTGTCATTTCAATGAAAAGTCTAAAATTGCGAAATTTGTTATGAATTCGGTATGGCATAATTTATTAGGTCGGAATAAAGTGCCGATAAGTATAAAATATACTATATTCAATGCTATTGTAAGATCTACTATGTGTTACGCTTCACAAGTATGGGGTTTCAAGGAATATAATACAGTGGAGGATATATTGAGGGTGTTTCTAAAAAATATATTAAGATTACCTCACAATATCCCAAATTATATGTTGTATTTAGAGTCAGGTTTCCAAAAAATGTTTGTATTCACTTTGCAAATGCATTTTAAGTATGTTCTGAGAGTCGTGTCTATGCCAGAACACAGACTTCCTTTTATACTGGCAACAGAAATAATAAAAAATAAAATTTATTGGTTTCAACAGTGGATAGGGTTAGGAGAAAAACACCAGGTTAGTTTGTTGTCAAATTTTAAAATGGTAAATCATTGGCCGGATTGGATGGGAAGGGTAATAGAGGTAATAGACAGAGATAACACAAACAATTGTTTACAAAGAACAAGGCTAGCAACACACCATACTCTATACCGTACCCTAGAGTTTGACCTAGGAGATAAAACTTATTTTAAAGATGACTTTGACATATCAACAATAGGGTGGATAATGAAAACTAGATCGGAAGTAGTTAATTTAAATTACAAACCCTGGATGGCAGATAGAAATAGTCTATGTTCTTTATGTAATTTAAGTGAAAATGAAACAGTCTTTCACTTTGTAGCGGTGTGTCCCAAACTTAGACAAATTCGCAAAAAAATGGTTTGTTAAAGAAATAATAAGTCAAGCGGAATTTGAATCCTATTTGAATGGCAAGGATTGGCGCTGTCTTGCCAAATACCTGAGAGAGGCTTGGGCCTATAGATGGCCGTTGATAACCGAATTTAACTATTGAATTTAACTATGATGTCTAACATTTTTTTCCTTATGAGTGGGAAGAAAAGATGATTTCTTAAATAAATGTTAATATTATGTATTATGTTAGAATATGATAGCTGTATTAATGATAACTATGTAAAAAAAATGGATTTTTATTAGATTTTTTAAAAGACGTTTATATTTTTTACGTTTATTACATTTTCAAAGAAAAAAAAGAAAAATAATTGTTAATTGTTTAAGTTAGTGCCAACCTGGCGGACGGTCGGCAGACCATTGCCTAAGAAGGTGTTTATTTTGTAAATCCTGTAAATATTGTATGTATATCATAATAAAAGCACTGTTTCATTCATTCATTCATTCATAGTTACAATTTCAATGACACAAAGTTTTCTATTTTAAAATGACGGTTCTTATCTAAACAATGTTTAGCCGATACAGATTTGCCTGGCATTTTGTACTTTATATGAGTAAAATGTTCTTTAATTCTTGTCTTCATACTTCTTTTGGTTTGGCCTACATATTTCTTCGGACACATTTCACAGTTTATACAATACATTAAAGATTTGTCCAGTTTTTGAATTTTATCTTTATGATTTCCTAACATTTTACCAAGATTACTCTCAGCTGACAAAGCTACATTTAAACTTGTATATTTAGCTAGCGATTTTTTTAACAGCATGAGACAAAGGTGGAGCGAACCTTGTTTTAACTCATCGTTGTTGGAGTTCGTTGCTTTCCAGGGTAGATCTCGATTCCTTCATTTTCTTGAATTTCATTTTCTTCACGCTGTTGTCTATCAATTCTTTAGAATAACCATTAAATGTTCGCAGCATTATAAATATATTTCAGTTCTTCCTCGTAGTTGTCCTTGGATAACGGAAAATTAACTAATCTGCGAATCATTGAATTAAAAGCAGCTCTTTTATGTGCCGGTGAATGGTGTGAATCCTCAGCTACGTGTAGGTCTGTATGTTTAGGCTTTCTACATACACTAAATGACAGTACATTAAAAAAATAGCTACACATGTTTAGGTCTTAGGCCTAACTACTGCAACTTTAGTAGACTTATTTCCTATTAAGAATTATGTTCTTAATATTTTGTGACTGATAATTTACTTAAATTTAATTAATTTCATGCTTTGGAATTTCAATGCACCTTCTTCGTGTTACATAAATACGGCAGCACAGTTAAATTGGAATATTTTATACATTTTTCACCGTACATAACAAAAACATAATCAGAAACATAATTTGGAATAAGAGCCGAATTTTAAGTTTTCAATTCAAGTTTTTTTTTTATAAAATATTTCAAAACCTTTCGTGGAAGCAGAACTGCGTTTACAAGGGAACTCATTACGTTTGTTGATAAATTGGGTTAAAAAACGAGAAAAACTTCGGAGGGCACGGACGTGCTTAAACTTCTAATAATTTCCTAAATTAGTTTGGTTTTATTGAATTCCATTTATTTATCAAAACATCAAGCAAGAGCTTCATGTGTGTCAATATATTTCACGACTGTAAGACTACTATATTAATTATTTCACTTGAAATTAATTGTAACGATTAGTCCGTTGTACTATACGATATTTTTGTAAAGTAGTAAGCTTATTACAATACGTATTTTAATTATTTGAGGACAAAATAAAGTGAAATTCACTATTTTTTCCAGAAAAATAATAACTTTAGATAATCTTTGTTTATTTATTTAACAGACTATAGGTACTTAAATAACACGCTACACATGATGATTCTAGATTTTAACTTTAAACGAATTATTCTTGGAATTATAATACAAATTACATCAAATATCAAATACTTGTAAACACATAAACATGTCAATTGAATACTTTTTTCATTGTATTTATGCAAAAATAGTTTTCAGTCCAATTGGTTATTCACAATTTAGCTTTGTCAAATATTTTTTACTCATATGGAGGGTATTCTGTGTTATAGGATTTGATATTTTTTGTTAATATAGCAAAGGGAAGTTTGATAAAATAATCAACTTATTTAAGTTATTATTAATCCTACACCTTTATTATAAAGAAAACATAAAATGATTATGTGTATAGAAGGTTCCAATGGGGTTGGCTTGCGGAGCACGCAGGGGTTTCCCCTAGTTAAGTTATAATGAAGGAATTAAAGAATTAAATACAATGGAAACGGATACGAACCAAGTCTGAAAGTACTATCCTTGTTTGTATAACTAATGAATGATTGATATTAAGTATAGAACAATATTCAATATATTTAATACATTAATGATAACTAAAAATGGTTTTATGTTGTCAATACAAAATACAGTTTTTGTTTTACAAATCCGGGTTTCACTTCTATAAAATATTAGGTCTAATGTATTAAAACTACATGCTTAGATAATCATTACAGACACAAGCATGTAATTATTTTTTAATTTTTTTTTACATTTTGTATTATTACTAGCACAAATTATTGTGAACCAAGGGTATCGTATGTATATGTAACAGTAGAAAATTGGTATTTGAATACTCATTGTAATAGTTCCCTTCTTAAGCATTTTGTGATAGGTTTAAACATATTCAAAAAACTCTTATACTTTTAAAAAAATTGAAAAGATCTCTATTATAATTCGTCAGATATATCATGCGCTAGTGGGAGGGAAGAATTTAGGCAAATGGGGACGCCGAACGCAGGAGGGGAAGAGACATCACGCTACTATCACAGTTGTACAAGGGCTTCCAGACCGAAGTATTATGTTCAGAGCGAGGCAACAGACTGAGCCTCTCTGAACCCCCACCACTCGAATCAACTCCGAGTCTACTGCGCTTCTCGAGACCACGGCTATTGGTGGACCTTCTCTAGTATACTATAATGGTTCCATCATGCAGCTGAACCGCCGACTAGTTTCCTAAATTAAGTTTATATGTTTTAGGTTTCAATCATCTGTTTGGGGAATCAGTCTACTCACGTAGTCAATGAATAGCCGCTTGCGTGTACGAAATATATTAGTAGATATTGTTTGCATCTCAGCCTCAAGCCACGGCTCACGCATCGCTTCGTTCCGCTCGCAGAGGAAACATAAGAGTTTCACCTAGATCTTTTGATTATGGACTGCTTCGCTTCGCTCTCAGTTGATGAACTCACTTTGCTAGTTTGCATCTCAGCTTCAAGCCACGGCTCACGCATCGCTTCGTTCCGCTCGCAGAGGAAACATAAGAGTTTTCACCTAGATCTTTTGATTATGGACTGCTTCGCTTCGCTCTCAGTTAATGAACTCACTTTGCTAGTTTGCATCTCAGCCTCAAGCCACGGCTCACGCAT
>JAGFPH010014281.1:9625-24088 GCA_018207615.1 Philaenus spumarius | reverse complement strand
CCATGGTATTTCATGTTAAAATTTTGTAATCTTGTTTAATCTTTTCTATATAATTTCTGTAATCATTATTAAAGGGGAGGGTTTTTGATTTTGATTTTTTGGGGAGGGTTTTTAAAATTCAAATTAAATATATATGTATTCTTTTTTAAATCTGATGTTTTTCTTTGTACTAAGGGCATATAAATAATTAATTATTCTTTTATTAAGGGCATATAAACTTTTTTTTACATTTTGGTTAATAAAGTCAAAATTTATATCTAGTTCTTTGGTTTATTGACTTAACCTCTAGGTATCTTGTGAATTGTGAGTAATCAGCTGAAACATTCCTACGTTTGGTGAATTTAAATTTTAAGGTAAGTTTTGAACATGACCAATCTATGTGGCCCAATATTGCTTCCGATTCCCTATTTAATCGTTTTGTAAGATTGGTACAATAAATAGGCCTTAACGTTGTTTTTAAATAGTATATTTTTGAAATTATGTATTTCTGATGTGTATCTAATTAATTAGCCTGTGATTTATCACGGGGCTTACTAGTGTTTATAAATAGTCTAACTGTTTGATAAATTTAGATTTAATATTGATGATACAAATGATACGCGCATGCGCAACACCAAATGTTTCGCCTTCCAGCAATGGTAGTTTTTTGTGAGACGAGCACTGCCAGTTCTGCTTAAACGTGCTGGATTACGCTTCAAAGTGTTTTTGCTTCTTGCTCGATCAGGCTTAAATGTGTTTAAACGTGCTGTACAGCGTTTTTTCGTTTTGATCTATCGTGCTCAAACGT
This sequence comes from Philaenus spumarius, assembly GCA_018207615.1. Taxonomy (NCBI): domain Eukaryota; kingdom Metazoa; phylum Arthropoda; class Insecta; order Hemiptera; family Aphrophoridae; genus Philaenus; species Philaenus spumarius. Next base: position 23,301 of record JAGFPH010014281.1, on the reverse strand, counting down.
GCTGTACAGCGTTTTGTATTCATGCTAGATGAGTGTGCGGTATTCCTATCTTACACATAGGAAATAAATAAATGTTCGAGCAAGTTTAAACAAAAACGTTTTTGCTTAAAGCAGTTTTGCTGGACAAGTAGTGTGCTGCCGGCCTAAGGATGCGTAAAAAAAACAACATGTGCAGAATAACATCCTACATCTATATTGTTAGAAAAAACTCTAAAAAAATTCATTCTCGTAGTAAAAATCTCAAAAAATAGTTACTTCCGGTCAAAAAACGTACTTCAGGTTGTTGGATTTTTTTATCCTATTACCAATGAATACTTAACATTTAAGTATTCATTGCTATTACTGCCAAAAGGGAAATACAAAGTTTCATAGCTGAACTGAGATGTGATGAAAACAAGTTTTATAACCTTTGTCGGCTAAGCACAAAAACATTTGATTACTTGTTGGAATTGATTGGTGACAGGATCAAAAAACAAAACACCAACTACCGGAAAAGTATACCTCCAGAAGAGAGTCTTTTAATAATACTGAGGTAAGATATTCAACTCATATTTCAACTCTTGGTATTATTATCTCTGTCATCAGGTGCATATTCAACTCACGCATGCGCAGTTAGTTTTGTCTGTAAAGTAAAGACATAAATCCAGTGACCAGTGATTCCAGTGTCGCTGTCGAACGTTGACTCAGTTGACTGGACTGTTGAGACATGGTCGGTGTGCGGCATCCCCATTTAAACGCATGTTAACTCTTACGTCAAGACGTCTTGTGACAAAACGTTTTGTAAGTTCCGGTGTGCTGCCAGACTTAAAATCATTTAATAAAATAAAATAATACACTTTTAACTTAAACTCACTTCAAGAATAATAAAAAAAAAAACCCAAAAGGTTCTAACCTATAGTACTTAGTCACAGTTTGTTTACCTGTATTCAGAGATAATAATACCAAAAGGAGATAGGCAACTCAATGTTATAAGTTGAAACTATCTTCAGCGCTTCTGGTGGGATAGAAGCAACCTAACAAAGAAAGTTTTACTAAACGTAGTACGTTGTATCTATTTTAACCGGTATTGTAGTATATAATTATAATTTATAGGCCTACTATTAAATCATTACTTTTGCATATTTAAGCATTATTCTTTGGCTACTAACTGTGAAATTTATTTTGTTAAACAAAAGTTTATTAAATGACTCTAGAATAAAGTACCTAAATTGTCATTTAATAATACGTTTTGTCTATAATTTAAAACACAGTAGTAATCTAAGAAAAATACTTAATTTCAAAAGTAATCACATAATCTTAGGCTGTAAAAATTAAAATAATGTAATATTTATTTAAATTTATAACACTTATAAATTAACATATTATTATTTGAAAATAGCTTTGTAAAAGTATTATTGAAATATATTTGACCACTTGTAGATAAAGAAATCTTATTTGTTAAAATGTACACTCAAATTAATTAAGTGGATGCACAATGGTTTTAATTATTAATAGTTTTAGACATTTTTAATCATAATTTTTCTTTATAAAAATAAAAGAGAATGCATTATTTTTGTTGCCATTAAAGAAAGCACTAGAAGGATAGTAAACAAATAATAACATTTTTTAGATAAGACAAATTTATTAAAACATTATATCACCTAGATATATAATCAATAAATCAATAATATTCACATAAAATTATCTTGAAAGTTTTACAATTACCAATCATCTTCAGTTTACTCTTAAGTATAAACCCTCAAGTTCGCATATACATTATCATTCAAAATTATTGCATGTATAACTAAATGCAAATGTTAAAATATAGACAAACTTTATCAATCTAGACATTTAAGCATGAATAATTGTTTATAATAAAAGTAATTACATACTTCAAATGTTTTTCAACAAACTGTTAAAAACAGTTGACATAATGGTTACGATCTATCGATTAAATCCCATTTGTTTTTTAGTATATTTTAAATGAATTGATATTTTGTTAAATGAGAAGCATGGGATCAAAGACGGACAACTGTGTTCCTGGACAAAATTGAAGTATCACCTGTTTCTAATATTTTTTTTTTGCTCTTTTCATTGGCGATATTTATTTGTTTCAGAAACGTGTTATTTTTAACGATTTAATATAAAATTAGTTTCAAAAACGGACAAGTACAGCAGAGGTTTGTTTCAAAAGTGGCCATCTCCGTTATATACCAATGGAATTGTTCAAAATAGGTCATGTGACCTGTGAAAGTGTCAGGGCGGTTTTTTTTTGCTACACACATGTGAGGTTTATTGTGAATGCATTGTTTTGAATCTTAATATTTTCTTTTTAAACTTAATTTGATCTTACTTTATGCATTGAAATGAAGCAACAAATAATAACTCTATGTTCAGAAAATGCAAGGAAAAGTTTGCACCATCCCAAAACATGGAAACGAAATGTTGAAAAAAATTTAACATAATTAGGAGTTGGTTTGTATTACGTTACTAAAATGATTCAGTTGTATGTTTAATTTATATGTCACTAATTATTCTTTGAATATTATTTATCAGAAAAAATATATTCAATATTTACAGTATATACAATATTTACAATATATACAATATTTACAATATATATATAATCCTCTCAAAAAAGCTTTTTTACAAAAGCAAAAAACAAATCGTCAAGCTATGATTATTTTTTTATAAAACAAAAAAGAATTGAAATAAACAAATTGGTAAAGCTATGCTTTAAGAATATAAAAGATGTGTTTAAATATTAACCAAAAAAAGAAGAGGAGAGAAATAATACACTGTACTCCTACAGTTAATCACTGAAGAAATAGTTTTAAAAAAGCAAGAGCGAAATCAACTATTATGTAAAGCTATGAATATATACCTGAACAAATATTGATCGCATTAAAAATATCTTTCTCTCAAAATCACCAAAACCGATTGATGCTCTTCACTCAAGACTCTGTACAACTTCTACGACTCAGTACTTTCACTTGAATGTATCCATGAGTCTTAATTACAAAATAGTTCAAGCGCTTTTATCCAGACATTTCTGGATAAAAAGACAATATACAATATTTACAGTATATACAATATTAACAATATATATACAATCAGGAGTGCTTACAAAATATAAATATATACAATACAACAGACATTTAAATACTAGGCCGAAAATATATAATTTAATTTAGTAGTGTTTTAAAATTCTATTTTTTCTATTCTGCGTAGCCTTAGACATCCTCTGTCTATTAGAGCGTGTACACCACCAAGGAATACATAGTTTTACAATAGATTCTATAAAGGTGGTGTAAACGTCCTCCCAGTGGACTACACAGAAGTCTTTGAACCATTCAAAGGTTACTGTTTGCCGAATACAATCATTGATGATTTTGGATAAATCATTCTGATGACCATGTTCATTAAGAATTTTGTCAACCAAGTTTGCACAAAGAGTAACACAATAGACAAACTTTTCAGATGGATAAGTTAGCCTATTGTATTCTTCGTTGTACTCCTTGAATGAAATTCCTGCATGATAGAAATCATCAGAAGGCTTACAGCAGAGACCAGCTCCACAATCATCACAATTGTATTTAGCAAGCAGCCTCCTTACAATATACCCACTTACATAGGATGTTGACATCAAGGCCATGTCACTTGGTATGTCTGGTGCTGCGCTACAAGCAGCAGGGCCGTGATTTTCATCATCCATTGTAAGTGGATTTTCTGGATTAGCACCCACTTCCATATCGGAACAATCTGAACCAAGAAAACTTTGAAGAGTGCTCAAAATATCTGCATTATCATTTTCACAATTACCATTCTTAACAATAACATTAAATGCAAGACCATTGATATTGCAGGTCTTAAAACTACCTACAAATTGGCCAACTGTGGGATTGTAGTTGGACCCACAGTTGTTACGAATTGAACCAAATAAATTCTCCAAAGGATCTTGGTTCAGATTTCGAATACATAAATAGTCCAAGGACAGAGTATCTTTCAAGTATGTCCACAACAGCATGACTGCTCTCATAGTAATGAGCCAGCCATTCTGTGAAGGTGGCCTCAAAATTACTTGTTTAGATATTCCATCCTTTACCTTTTCAAATTGGAATTGCCAGCTATCCACAATTTTTAATGCATTCGTCCAAAACTGTAAGTGGGCACTCCCATCTCGGAGAAAAGTTCTTAACTTTTTACCTCCTTCAAAAGTGTAAGAGTTGCCATTAAATGAATCGAAAAGTTCATCACACATTTTTATAAATGTTGAAGTTGCCAGAGCCGATGACGGTAGAGAACCTGTAACAAACATACCAGATAATTAGAATTTTTTTCAAACAAGGTATTACGTAATGTAAAATGTTGTTAGAAGCTTAATTTAAGAGAGCAACAAAAGGATAAAAAAGTAGAATGATGTGACAATTTGGCTTTGAATAAATAGGAGGAACTAAGTCGCCTTTCTGAGTTGTAAATAAACCTTTAGTTTGTATTGATCAAAATTTGATAGTTAGAAAGTGCAATGTTATCTTCTAGACTATTTAACAAATTTTGTGACTCTTACATTTCATTGCATGATTTTGGTCGGAGTCACAGATAATTAATACTAATTATTTACCTTAAGTCCGTCTTGTGACTCCTTGTCGTTCAGTTTAAGACGACATGTTTTGGAGCCGTAACTCCATCATCCGGTCATCCTTCGGGTGAGGTCGTCGAACATTAAAAACATTAAAATTTTATAAACACACAAACGTCACAGTTTGTCACACAAATAAATACAAGAAATAAGCCGCATCTCAACTTCCGGTCAGTATAATGCAGTGCAGATTACTGATCGTTATCTCTATATGTTTTATACAAATGGTTGATAGCCGTGTCGTACAAATAGTTGGAGTTGAACGTAAGTTTGTCGTTTAATACGTCATCTGGGTTTTTTTTTAATGTTTTATATATTTCTTCAGAATATACTAAATATTTACCCAATGTCTTACAAAACGTTTTCAAGAAACATAATGTAACTATATCATTCCGTACTAATAATAACTTATATGCTTCGTTAATACCAAAAATTATCAACCCAATAGAGGAAAGGTCCGGAGTATACAGAATTAATTGCCAGGATTGTGACAAACATTATATCAATAAAAAAAAACCCAGATGACGTATTAAACGACAAACTTACGTTCAACTCCCACTATTTGTACGACACGGCTATCAACCATTTGTATAAAACATACAGAGATAACGATCAGTAATCTGCACTGCATTATACTGACCGGACGTTGAGATGCGGCTTATTTCTTGTATTTATTTGTGTGACGAACTGTGACGTTGTGTGTAAATATGTGTGTTTATAAAATTTTTATGTTTTTAATGTTCGACGAACTCACCAGAAGGATGACCAGATGATGGAGTTACGGCTCCGAAACATGTCGTCTTAAACTAAACGACAAGGAGTCACAAGACGGACTTAAGGTAAATAATTAGTATTACTTACATTTCACTGTTCTTTACAAAAAAAAAAAACCAGAATCTTATGTTTCAATATATACATACAAATCAACCCCTTTTATGATTTCTCATGGCTTAAAATGTTTCAATACCTTGAACGTAGTGTTTGTATCTTAATCTTGACATTGTTTATTGCCTGTATATGTCATACTTAATGTTAGTTTGAATTATATTTGGCCATATTTATTTGAATATTATACATATAGATAGGCTTGCTTTTATAGTTTGATTACTTTCTTAACTAAAAAATTCTATCTACATTACAAGTGAAAAAATTTATTTTATTTTTATTTTGTGTTATTATTACTCAAAAACTATTGCAAAATAAAACTAATAATAATAGAAATTTCTGTCGCAATAAATAAAATTAATCAATTCATTATAATATATACTTTCTCTTACACATGTTGTAACACTAACAGCCATGTAACAGAAATGCTATACGATGAAAAATAAATCAGCAGTTTCCCATAGTGTCTAAAAGCACAGAGGTTTGGTGTAAATAAATAAAATGACGCAATACATATATAATAATAAACATTTATAATTTTTATATATATATAAATTCCTTTATGACGCAAAATAGTTACAGTAGAATCACTTTTAATAAATAAAAAATAAAGAATAAGCAGACTATAAAAGTAGGTAAAATAAAAGCAGACTTAAAAAATATATTAATGTATAAACATATGTAACGTGTGAGAACTATATAAGAAGTTATTTAAATAAGTGCGGTTGAGGTGAACAGTTAATGAGGACAAGCAGTGATTAAACTATAAACACTTTAATTAGGCAAAGACAATGCAAAAGCAATTAAGAATAAACACATGTATAACAAGTCACAACATCAGCGTATATATCGAGATACGGAAGGCTTAGCACAAAGTGGCCTACGTGCGAAATTGCACGGAACGTTCTAGAAGAGAGGTACGTTTAACAACGTTCCAGAGAACAGAGAACTCTAAGATGGCGGATTGACTGTGTATAATGTAGTGATGTGCGATACAGGTCCATGTATCGATACAGCGTATCGATACGTATCGCAACGTGAAGTATCGATACAGTAAAATATCGTATACCCATTGAATCGATACAGTATCGTATCGAGATCAGAAGTGTTGTATAGATAAAACATCGTATGAATTGAACTGTATCGTAACGGGGGGGGGGGGGGGGGGGTAGTTTCCCTTTAACTGAAGTTAAACTGTCATTTAAACTGTCAAAGTTAACCAACTCCCCTTTCTCGTAAACTTAATTTTGCCATTTATTTTTTTTAGTTTCTAGTTCTCTAAACTTTGGACGTAAATTTACTATTCGACCTACGGCAACAGAAATGCAATAATAAAAGAAAAAATAGCCTAAAGTTCTAACTTATAGTCTTTAGTCACAATATGTTTACCTGTATTCAAAATTTAACAGTAGAATGTAAAACAACGTCATCACCTGCAAAAATATAAACCGAGTGTCAAATAGTAAATTTACGCCCAACTTTGTTTTAATTACCTCGAAGGTATCCTGCATCATATCATACAACTATTTTAAGGTTTAGGCTAGTCCAAACTGATTAAGATAAGCGGCGATGGGAATTATAAACACAAAATATTGAATAGTCAAACACAGAAAAACTAAAACACGTAGCCTATAATATAGAGAACAAGTCAATATGTAAAAACAAACAACAATATGATTTTAGACCATACACAAACTACTATAAACACACACAGTAATATTCTCCAAGGAACTAGGAACGTAAAAAGTAAGAAGCTTCTTTCTTTCGTCTTTGTCTCGACTCTACACTCTGTCTCTGACACTATTTCTATTCTCTTTGTGGTTTTGTTTTTTCTACAACAAAATTAACACAAATACTTAAACCTAACTGTAACTGTATCGGACGAATCGGTACAGTGTATCGAATGACTGTATCGATACAACGTATCGCAACAAATGTATCGTTCCCAAGTACCACGATACACGTATCGTATCGAATGGCTCTGTATCGATACAAAATATCGTGTATCGGAAGCCATTGTATCGATACTCGTATCGATACGTATCGTATCGCACATCACTAGTATAATGTAAACGGCAGGTGCCGTGAAATCTAATAAAATTATGGTTTTTTCTTTCGAACAAGAATAATTTGCATCTAAAAGTAAAGTGGAGGTGTTTCTACGATTGTGGAGATGTAATAAGTAAAGTTGAGTTAGTGACTTCAGAGAAAAGTGAAATTATAAAGGACGCCATGTGTTAAAATGAAAATGCGCATTTAGCTTCGAAGTACTTTGTGTGAATTGAGTGTTTAAATAAAAATCCTAGGTAAAAAACAGTGCATCGAGTTACGCAGTAAGTAATAGTGGCCATAGGACATACATTTTTTTAGTCTGCTGACATAAAATTTTTAATTATTCTTACAAGTAACTTCAATTGATTTTTATGGCGTCATATTTTCAAACTAGGGCTGACAAAACTTTGTATAATTTGTAAATAGTTAATTGATTTGTTTGTTTAATTGTTCTGTAATGTTGATATCTCTTGTTGTAAATATTCATTTTTTAATTATGTCTGAGTAAACAAATAGTTGTCTTGCCGCAATGTCTTGAATTTCTTTATTCAGCCACGAATATCCAATTAGCTTGTACTTTAACAGCCAGGTATCCACCCCTGAGGAAATTAAACTAATTTAATAAATATTTTACAGTAATTGATGATTATGGATAGATAGATGCTAATAGAGCATAAATGAAGTTATATGTGGATTATTATAAGTACTACGATTACTATTTTTTTTTATTATTATTATTATGTGAGTTAAATGAAGGTGGTATTAAGGTTTTTGTAAGTAAGGTGAATTAAAGTAAGGTGGAGCATAAGGTATAATTCTACGTTGGAGTTAGGGGAGATATATGATGTGGTGAGTTTAGGTAAATGGTGATTTTTATTATGGAAGTAAGGCAATAGGCCTAAGAGGTATTTTTGATGTATTAAGGTATTTTATGAGCGACGACTTCTGGTGTTAAGGTGATAAAAATAAAGAAGAGAGGAGAGGTGTTAATGATTGTTGAATAATCCACATATAACATTTTATTTTTGATTTTAACATTTTTTTTTATTTTTGAAGTTTTACCGAGCCCCATTTTTTTTTAACACTTTATAATATCTTATATATATTTTTTATTTTTGTAACCTTAAGTTACAATGTTTAACATACCAAAACCTAAATAATTATAACTAACTTACCAAATTGAACATAAACCATAATAGCAGCTGCTACAGAGTGACTTAAAACCTGAGCTGCTTTGCCGACTTTCATTTTTTGGGCTCCTATAGGCTCCAAATGTGAATCTTTCAGCTTATGTAGCATACGGAACTCTGCTGAAGATTTATCCAAATCGTATGCAGTTTGGATGTCATCCCATCTGGCAACTCCATCAAAGTCCAGACTACCTGTAATTAGTGAAAAATACAGACAATGTAAAAATTATTTATATATATGTGCTACATTAATATTTTTTATATTAGTTCTGGAAGTGGACTTCTAGCAAAATGATTTTTTTGTACATGTATGTCATAAATTTTAAAATGAAATAAAATTGCAATTATTGGTAACCATGGGACTTTTTACTTAGAAATAACAAATTATTGTATAACCATGCTTTAATATAGTGAGTTGTACAATTTTGTTTTGTTTTTTGTTAGGCTATATTGAATTCATGAATTAGGCCAAGCCTAAAGTCAAATGTAACACAATTATACATAATTAAATAGTAAAATGTTGTAGCATAAGGTTCTGTTGCTGGCTAATGTAAAATGCTGGCTAAATTACCGAATAAACTGTACATAAAACTATATTTCTAGCAATTTTAAAATGAAATAAACACAGAATTATAATTATTAAAATATTCACAACAATATATTATAAATTAAAAAAAAACAGCCTATTTGAAATTCAAAAACAATCCATGCATATATAGAAAACTTGATTGTATGAAATAAAGGCCAAGAGAAGGTGGTGACGTAATTGCACAAGGGATGCTTTTACAAATTTGTTTATAATTACATAATTTTATACACATACAATACTTCAAATACTGCAATAAAATATAAGACCATAACTTTGTCCTTACCTGAAGTAACTCTACATTTCACATTGTGCTTCAGCAACATATTTCTTGTACATTTGAGCAAATGAGGAGGATCGTAAATGGTGAAGATAGGATTGCCTTTATGCATGAAATACGGTTTACTTTTTCGAGAACCCATAGATTTGATGGCCTTGACGTTTGTTGAGCCCATATCACAGACAGTGGCTATGACACATAGTCCAGCTTTATGACAAGCATCAAGGACAACAACTATGAGTTCCTCTAAGATTTTTGAAGAGGTACCACCATTAGTGAAGTAGTAAGCAACAGGTTGCTTTCACTTCTTAATCAGCCCACGAACCATGAAAACTAAGGCATGATTAGCAACCAGGCTATTCCTACCTAAGTGTCCAAGGTCCTGAAAACCTTCGATTCGATCAGTTGAACGATTGTAATAAAAATTCTCTCTAATTGACATCTCATCAAAAAGAAGAGCACAAACTTTATCACGACCATTCAACTTACCAACCGCATCAGTTACTAGTGCAGATAGTACCTGCTCATTAATCCCAGTCAAAAAAGGAATTTTGTTTAGCAACATTAACAATGTCCTTTTAGAAGGGGCAAGGCCCAAATACTGCGCAGCAATGAGTAGCATTTGGGACTTTTCTTATAAAGGGATAATGCCAATGCCTTTTCTTCATTAGTCCATCTTCTGCCTCTTGGTTTAATTTTTGAATTTCTCATATAGGAAGACAAAAATACAGCTGAAACTTTTGAAATCGTTTGACAGAAGTTATTTAGCTCTTTTTCCGAATGACCTTTGTCAGACAATTTAGTCAACTGCATTTTTACATTCCTATATTTCCTTTGCAATCGTTTTAACTCTTTGTCCTTGTTTCTTCCATATTTAAAAAGAAATTGCCTTCTTGGCGTATTTAACTGTGTAAAACGAGTCATTTTTACTGAAGACAAAGTCAAAGAGGAAGAGCGATTAGGTGTTATTGATAAATATAAATTCAGTTGGGTAGATTTATCAATATCACTGGCTTCAGGTTGTAATTCAACAATACCAGAAGAACAAGAATATGAATCTAGCAAAGTACTTTCATCTAATGGTGTGCTGAAAGACAGTCGGGTTGAACATTTGGATGGGGGAATTGGCGTAGAAGAAATTAAGGAAGATGGAAGAAGATAGAGAAGGAAGAGAAAGTGAATCTGTCTCTTGTGTAACAAGATTATATGTTGCAGAAGTGATGTTGTAGTCAAGGGTGGCAATAAGGAAGGAATGGCTCCGCAGTGTAACGTAACTTCTGCCTTGTCTCGTCCAAAAAATCTTCATTTTTGAAATGCTGGTCGCAAATATAGCCAAATGGACGTTTCGCTTCCAGATTAATAAAGTTGTTCTGAGTAAACGAAATCCATTGTTGACATCTAAAATAAAATAAAATAAAATAGTATATAGAGATATTCCGTTCAAATTTCGTTTAGTTCATACATGTTGTATATTTTTTATTTAGCGGTACGTTAGGCTATTTAATTAGCCTACCTACAATATAAATTGGGCTAACGCTTTTTCGTTATTTTATTGTTAGGATATAAATTAAGTAAAACTTGTTTTTAAATCATATTTTAAGACATAGAACTTTTAATAACTTAAGACTTTTAGAAATAGATTTGAACATAACAATTACGTACTAGAGCATTTTCTTGTGTACACATTGTCACCTTTGCCGCAATATGGTGTACATTCGTATAGTAAATTTGAGCCTTTTATTTTATACATAGCATAACCAAAAACACAATGTTTAGAACAATCAGTAGGTAGCTGAAACTGCTAGTTTATATTCTATAAGCCTAAATAAACAAAATTGAGTCGGCTATAATATCTTCTTAAAATTAAGATATTCTATCTCAATTAAGAGCTGAGAAAATCCCATTTAAAGGTAGGCCTACTGACGTTTACCAAAATTAGCGTTTTTTCCCAAACTTTGTAATTTTATGTCTCAAAATATACCTGACAAAAAATTTAAATTTGGAAATAACCTTACTTTATGGACTAGAATAAGTGTACTACAAAATTTAATGCAGTTCTGAAGAGGTCAGGTTGAAAACAAATAGCCTACTTCATGTGTTTATTTCATATGGATTGACCCTACAATCTTTCAGTAGGTATCATTACAACCTTTACAGTGTATATTCCACATACAAATGTATATTTTCCTATTGTCATATGAAAAAGCAATGTTATTTATTTGGTGTATCTTGTGTACTCTACAACTTGTTTTATGTGCATCAAGTATAACGCATCATCTATAACATTATTGGGCGTAAGTTTACTATTCGACTCTAGCCTAATATTTTTGCAGACAACGACGTTGTTTTACATTCTACTGTTAAATGTTGAATACAGGTAAACATACTGTGACTAAATACTAATAGGTTAGAACCTTTCAGGTTTTTTTAAAAATTAGTATTTTTGCATTTATGTTGCAATAGGTTAGCCTAGGGTCGAATAGTAAACTTGCACCCAATAATGTAACACTCAGACAACTTAACCATAAATTAATTGGCCTTATCTAAAACATGTAGGCCTAAGTACCAACCTGGTGTTAAAATTATAGGTAGGCCTACCTCATAGGCTATTTAGAGATTATCCACTGTTATGGTTATTAAAATAAGAATAAGTTGATATTAATACTTGAAGGTAATTATTAAAATTAATAATTGGAACTTACATTAAATAATCAATTTACATTATTGTAATAATGTGGCATTATTGTCTAAAATGTAAAAATACTGTACTTTTTAACACAGCCTAGATTAAAATACTAGGTCTATACAAATTAATTCCTGTGCTATTAGTTGAAATAAACCTCCTCTAATAAATTTTAAATATAGCTCCGTGTTCGGAAGCTAAATGAAATGTATTACTATTTATTTACTAATAAGCCTCACGTTGGAGAGCTAAGTAAAATATATTTACTAATATATTTATTTTGAACACAATATATTGTATTTAAACTGCCTTATTTAAGATAAATAATCGAAGGAAAAAAGAGAAACACAATTACAAAATACAGATCTAGTTTTATTTGATCAATAACAAAAGAAAAATTCAAAAATTACTGAATGTCTCTGAACATCACTACATTAATTTTCAAACATTGGAATATAATCCTTTAGAATTTTCTATTAGCTTCAAAGCTCTTAATCTCGGAGTTTGCGGTTAGAGCCGGCTTTTCCCAATCTTATTTGACTATTAATAAAAAGAACATATATATATCATATAACTAGAATTAATTATAAATAACAAATAGAACAGTAATAATGAATGTCAATGGATGTATTGGACTATAGGCGAATATAAGTTCTTAGGGAAAACACTATATCAATATTTTGGACTATAATTGTTTATTAATTGTATATTGAATATTGTTCAATGAATAAGGTTAGTATTATAGTTCAAATTTTCACTATTAACATATTTTATATATAATATGCCAACTTAGTCTATTATAAAAAGGATGGGTCTCACCAAGGTTAAATGATCAGTATTTATGGTTAGGCCTATATCTCGGTTTTCTGTAGTAGGCCTATTATTGAATATTTAGCTTTTTGCTATCTTCTTCTTTTGATGTCTGGTCTTGTTTATCTAACCGTATACAGTTTAAAATTAAATCTCTTCATTATAATTTACACACACATAAAAATGGAAAATGCTTGCCTTTTTTTTTGCTCATACAAAATGAAAAGTTTTATTCTGTTCAAAACAGCTGTAATATTTTAAACAGCACTTGCTCACTAGATTTTTTGCACTTGGAATAATGGTATAATGGAATAATGGTGCACTTATGTATGTATCTATTTAAATTTACTTCTACTAATTGTTAATAGGTTTAATGAAAGATTTAATCCTAATACAATGATTAATATTTATTTGACAAGGATAAACAATTTTATTATATTAACAAAATACTTAAATAACTCCATTATTCTAGGACATTATTTTATATCGGATTTTAATATTTAGAAGTAAAAGAAATAAATACAGTAAATATTTTGAATTTTGCTGCTACTCATGAACCAATCATATTAGAG
>JAGFPH010014280.1:12335-24091 GCA_018207615.1 Philaenus spumarius | reverse complement strand
ATTTTTTGACAATATTATATTGACTTCTGTAATTTATTGACCGAGCGTAAGCGAGGTATCCGTTTTAACTTGACCGTTCGGCATTTCTGTGTGTCTGTATGTCTGTGTGTCTGTCTCACGATTACGGCCAAACGCCTTGACCGATTTCGATGATTTTTTGCATGAATGTTCCTTATTCCTAGGCCGAGCCATGTATATATACGGTTTTTTTTAATTTTTCATTTTTAACCCCTTAAATAAAATAAAAATGGCGGCCGGACCGTTTCTCTCAGTGTAAGCTTTTTTCCAAAGTCGGTTTGTGGCTTAACCGTAAGTCAAATTTAAAAACTAATAACATTTTGCTAATAGCAAATTAAATTTTAAAGAAAATTGCATTCTTGATATTTTTTCTAACGGTAAGCTCACAAAATGGCCGTAAACGTCGAATTTGTTAAAAATCGTCCAAGTTTTTGTATTTCAACCATGTTTTTATACGTTTATTCTAAACCAATTCAAAAGAGTTCCATAGCTTTTTTGTAGATAAAGGTTTAAAGAATTCATATATGCCAGTAAAAAAAATTATTGAAGGAAAATTAAGAAAGTTATTAGCTCAAGAAACAATCACGTTTAGTAACGAAAGGAAAATGTTTAACTTTAGGCCTACATAAAAAGTAGTAAAAATTATTATAAATTTTTTCATAAAAGTAAAAAAGTTTCGTAATTTAGTTCTAAATAGAATTGTATAAAAATATTTGTCAATTTCAAATTCCTTATTTTGAAAACACCAGTTTTTACGTTTCTACTACAAGACTGCTAACATAACTAGGCCTGATTTGAATAGTAATTTAGGAATATTTCATTTGCCCAAAAATGACATATTATTATAAGAAAGTGTAGAGGATAACTCAAAGAATTGAACTGTATACCTGTAAATTATCATTGTAAATTTCATAAAAGTATTTGACTTAGCTTTACTTGAATAACAAAATGAGATGAAACAAATGAAACCTCGGGCGATAAAGGACAAACAATAAATGACCGTAGGACACCGTGGGAAGTGTTGGTACATTGGTTGAGATCACTATCACGACGTTTTAACATCGTTTGTTTTCATTATTTCTAATATTGGAATATGATATGGAACTTAAGTTAACTTATGTTACATTGTTAAGTTTAAGTTATTTAAGTATGTAAATATTTAATTGTTTGTTGTCCCTCTATAACGCGATATTTTTAGCTATCTTACGCATTATTAACCAAAACAAAACACAATGCCTCTAAAAGAAAATCTTTAGCAGTTAAAGCTCAAGAAAAGAAATAAAAACGAGAACTAGAACTAACGGAATCGCGGGAATTGTAAGTAATGTTTCGCTGGCTAAACCTTGTGCTTACTTCCTTACTGGCACACTATTTTTAACTTAAGATCAAAACCACATTTGTTATTTCAACGAGCGAGTCTACTGTTCACAGAACTACTAGTTAACATTTATTCTTCTCTAATATTAATACTGATAAAAATATAAATCGGTCATAGAAGCTATCACTTTCAACGTGTGAGTTTAAGCTCACCCAATGTTTTTTTTCGGTATAGTTTTTACCTACAACATTGAAATTAACAAATTAAATATTCATTTTGTAATCATTCTTAATATATAAGGTAAAAATTTTAAAAGTTTTAGTTTTGTAGAAATAAATCGATCTTAGACAAAAACACGATTTCTGATACTGCTGGAAAAACTTGCGAGACATCCTTTGCTAGTCTTTTAGGTTAAACATTTATTATTAGCGAATTTTCTTAGGAACGATGAACTATTGATTGCAGTGACCCTATTAATACGGTGAGAGGTAAGGTCGGTATATATACAGAGTGTAGAAAAAGTCTGGCACCGGTTTATTTTTCGTTTATAAAGAAAATCTGAAGGTAGATGTGATTGAGGAACTTACTCCATTTAAAAATACTATTTTATTAAGATTTTAACGAATTTATCCGCCATCTTGGATCCGCCATTTTGAATGTAACTTTGTTTTTTTATAAATTGGAAGGTGTTCATGTGATAGCCTACATCATTTCGATGTAGAATTTCAAGAGAAAACCAACGGTGAAATTTGCACATCTACATATTTAACTGATTAAAAATGGTGGACAAAAAACAACGAAATCGTGTTTTTCAATTTTCACCATTTTGCTGTAGTATTTTTTTTTTATATACTGATTATTATTTTTTTTGGATTCAGAATTAAATAAGCTTTCAAACGATATTTCACTCGACAATATTTGGTTGAACCACTCGAAATCGATTTTGAAAAAAATCTTAATGGCTGTAACTCACAAATTTTAAATACTCCCAAATACCGTTATTTACAGATTGGGGTTTAATAAACTCCATACAATATCCCTCGATAGTAATATTTTAAATCTAAAATCCGTTTGCAATCCGTGACAATACACTTCAACTTAAATGCCTTTATTATCCGAATTGATACTTTGTGTAAAGAATGGTTTGGATTATTAACTAATCCTACATTCCATAAATGTTAGAAGAGTGAGCACGCTTATTACGTTAAATGGAAATTTACCGTAGAAATTATTGGTATCCGCAAAATACGAGGATTATAAATACAGGAAAATATGGGGATTATAGCCGGCAATTGAAAGACTTATGGAGCGACTTAGATATTGGATGTATTTAATTAGTTTGTGTTCTAACTGAACTGTATTATGATTACGCTAAAGCTTACTTGATTCGGTTATTGAATAATCTCTAGTTGCCATATTACTGAGAAAAATAATATTATGAACTTCAAGTGATTGAAAATTTGTTTTATACGTCAAGGTAACTAGTAAGCCTTCGTTAAAAACCACTTTCTGATTAATATTATATACATCAGAAATTCATCACCTGTATATACTGGGTATTCAGAACTATACAGAAAAGTCTCGGTAGCACATTCTATAGCTAATAAACGGTACCAGATAACTGTCACATACTTTGTCCCAGTTGATACTGCATACCTTCCCAAGAGTAGCATAGGAGGTGGTTATTTAGAATTGCAAAAGTAGGAAAATGTTACCATGGAAAATATTAGATGCATGTAACACACATCCATATTATATTATTATTATTATTATTTAAACTATTCGATCGATTTCGAATAAATTTGCACCAAACATGTCAATTAGGCCTGTATAGATGCACAAAAAAAGGTATTGAACAATTTTGAAAACCACACCCTTTTTGGCCAAAAAACCCCCAAAAATCAGTTATTATTACGTAAACGAGAATTTTTAAAAAGACGCGGTTTTTTGCATATGGTAGGGTTCATTAAGGGCTACAAATAAGCCAAATTTTATCAAAATCGTTACAGCCGTTTTTGAGAAATCTAGATTTTTCTCATTTTTGGCAATTTTTGGGGGTAAAACCCCTTAAAAATCAAAAATTTTAAAATTTTTTTAAAAATTCCTGGAGATATTCCAGAACTACATACCAAATTTCAGAAAAATCGGACGGTTGGTATGGTCTCCGGCTCTGTACACATCCTTAAAGACACACGGACAGACATCACCAAAAAAACACTTTTTTGGGTTCAGGGAGCACCAAAACAAATATTTCCACTAAAAATATTGTTGGGTTCATCAGGGAGTACCAACACAGATAATTCCACTAAAAAATTTGTTGGGGTTCAGGGAGCACAAAAACAGATAATTCCACTAAAAATTCAAATTCGAAAATTTGGACGAAAACAATACTTTCTCCATATTCTACGTATAGGGTGGAGAAAGTAAAAATAGGAACACAAGTTCATTAGGACCGAAAACGCCTCGTTTTAAAGATACACGCCATTTTATTTGTTTTTACGAAATAAGTCATATCTAGAGAAATGCTCAACCGATTGAGTTCAAACTTGGCAAGAAGTTTAACCTAACAATGACCTAACTAAAAAAAATTGATTAAATCCAATCACGCGTTTAAAAATTTCACACCTAAATTACTCAAAAATCGTATATTTGAACATACAAATTCAAAGCCCCTTTTTTGTAGCCCTTTTGGTTCCCTACCGGTTGGTCTCACTGTCAAAATAATCGGATGAAGGATAACAGTTAAATCGTGTGTAATAATTAGTTTGTTCAACCCGGCATCCTATACCAACACAGTAAACACAGCAATATTGTATGTGCATATGCTGTTATTATCTTTAACTTGGCTATTATCTTTTATCCGATTGTTTTTACCACCGTCCGATATTGAGTGGAAAGGGCTACAAAAAAGGTGTCTTTAAATTGTTGAAGTTATACTTCTTTGCGCCCGTTGTAGTCGCGATGGGGTGTCGTCGAGAAACCACGTCACGCGTTAGGAGTAAAATCCGGAAACCGCCTTTTTGTACCTTTTCTCTACAAGAGATACCTCAAGAGTCTCGGTGGGTGAGTGGTTAACGCGCTCGACTTGCACGCTAGAATCCCTTGTTCGATCCCCGGCTGGGATTTTTTTTTACTATAGGAAAGTATACGAATATACGAATGGCCAAAGAAGTATAACTTCCACCGTTTGGTCCGACGCAGACCAAATTTTTTTTGGTTAAAATGTACGGTTTTTAATAATTCAGGTTTACGTCTTTTAAACAGCCGCCATTTTTAAACGTACAATTGGATATACTCGTTTATTTTTCTCGAGATGGATCATTTGCGGGTTAAACTTCGTGCCAAGTTTGAACTCAATCAGTAAAACATTTCTCTAGATAAGAATTATTTTGTAAAAAAAAAACAAAATGGTGCATATCTGGAAAACGAATCGGGCCTATGTTTATATGAACTTACTTTCTTATTTTTAGCTATAGAATGAGCTACCGAGACATGGCCGTTTAGTTCTGAATCTCCCTGTATAAAAATGAATTTTTCTTTGTCCCCTATAGCGTCAAAAACTATTCGACCGATTTCACTAAAATTGTCTCACTTTATCCATATAAGTTGTAAGGCATTTTTTATTTTTATTTAGAAATAAACTATACGGTCTCGACCTAGAATCATCGACGCCCGCGGCAACTAGCGGCTTCGAAGATAACAGATTATTTTATGCTTTATATTTTTTCACGAAAAATAAGGTCGATTATGACTCGGATCGGAGTAAGGTTGCGGTGATCTGGATAATACCGCGTGCGTAGTAGGGCCAGTATTCAGTTCTTGCGTGAAACGCAGGGATTGTTGTAGGTTGTCTTTTTTAAATGGGCCACTATTGGTTTCTTGTAAACTATAAATCTGACATCAAACTTTAAACAGGAAACCTTTCCTTGTTTTTTTTCGAAATTAAAAAATATTTAGTTAACGTTTTTGTAAATGGCCGCGATTTTAAAATATGGCGTTCATCATTTGCATTTCTTACGGAACACCCTGTATTTTATGATTTTGGATTTTTAAAGTAAAAAGTTTTGATCTTGGTGTGTTTTTTATACAACTAATTATATAAAAGATAGTAGGGATGTATATACAGTTTTTAAAACACCCTAACCTAGCGTACGATATTTTTATATGGAAAGTTTTCAACCACAGACTTACAGCTTTATGGTCAGACATACTTCATTCACAATGTTACAGCTATAAATGTATTACTTTTTATTTAGAAGTAAACGTGCGAAATTTATTAATAACTAGGAAAACCCCGAAGGAACCTTCGATACACATAATCATGTTACGTTTTTATAATAAAGGTGTAGGATTAATAATAGGTAACCCAAAGCTAAGATGGTAAATAATGTTAAATGTTCAAATCAAATTATTTCGTATATTTTATAACAGCAATTATAATAAAGGTTAAAAGAACCAGCAAGGCTCAGGTCTACACTTTAATAAAAATCTAACTGAAAGATAGAAGTACAAATTTTCAAAGTTGCTTCAAAGTTTTAACTCAGCTGTTAATGGAAATATTAGAGCAAACAGCTGTTTTATCTGTTATTTTATTCAATTCGATGCTATGTTAGTAGTTGTGAATACATTCAAGAAATATGTGTTGGTTTATTAGTCTAGGCCTAACCTAGTAGTTCAGTAGTTCCAGAGATTACTTCCTACATACAAACAAACAAATTTGACTTCTTTTTAATATTTGTACAGATATTCAATCTGTATTTCATTGCCTTTAAATTTAAATCAAAATTACAAGGTTTGCTGCGAGGGATACTTTAACAGCATAAGATGTTAGAGTTAATTGTTGAAGTGGGGCCAATACAGCAATCCGTCACCGTGAGTTGTTGAAGGAGAAGGGACGGCAAATACTTTAGTTTTGTTTCTTGAACCAATTCCAAACTTTATGGTTCATGAATAGGTTTTATTTCTAACCGTTTTATAAGGAACTAGTTGACCTGGCAATGCTTTGCTATTGCTTGATTAAATTTTAAAGGGGCTATCACATTTCACCCTTTTGACTTAAGTAATCGAATTACAAATGTTTTTTATATAAATAATTAAGAACTATTTTAAATCAAGTTTAGATTCTTTTTTTGTAGGAATTTAGTGCAATTTATTTTTATTGTATAGGGGGAAGCTACCTCATTTAAATCTTTTTGTTTGTAGTGAAGAATTTCCCTAAATACATCCTAGTACAATGTGTAAATTGTGAAATTTTAGTAAAATTAGTCGAATAGTTCTTGAGAAAAGAGAAAAAATAAGTGGATTATTATTTAATTTTAACGGTTATTATTCCATTTCATCCCTTTGACTTAAGTAGTCATATTGAAAATAATTTTGTATATTCCATAAATAAAATATTACATATTGCATAATTTTACCTTTATAGCTTGTAAAAAAAAGAGAGGAAAAAAAAAAAAAAAAAAAAAAAAAGAAGTTTCTAGAAATGTAGGACGTAGGTCGATGATCTGAAATGAATAGTTGTTTACTTGTGTACAAACAATAGTTGTTTACTTGTTTACAAGTAATTAGAGAACAAGCAGTAAACAGGTTGAAAGGGGGTTGGGGGAGAAGAACAAGTATAAATAGCAGACAATGGAAGAGTACAGGTAGTAGATAACATAGCTTCTGAAGATGGGGTCTACCCGAAACGCGTCAAGCGAAAGAAAGACAAAGCTAAGAAAGGCGGATAAACAAGAAGACAAATGTTTTATAGCTTGTATTAAGTTAGTTTAGTTTATATTTATTGTACAGGGGTAGCAACCCCATTTCAACTCCTTGTAATTGTGTACCTAAACCATCCAGAGACTTACTCACAAACACAAAATTTCATCAAAATTGGTCCAGCTGTTTAGGAGGAATCCAGTACATACACAGGTACAGAAGAATTATAAATATAAAGGTAATTCGACCACACAGCTGAACCGCTGACGTGAGTTGAGCAAATTTCCAAAATTAAGTTTATAGGCCTATGTTTTAGGGTTTCAACCATCGATATATTGTAGTATAGTATAGTAGTATAGTTCGTTGGTTTCAACCAACTATTTGGGAAATAGGTCTATTCTATATGCAAAATGGTTCGCACGCCATTCCGCATATTGGGAGTATGTTCAATACACAAAGCATTGCGTGCTTCGCACGCCAACCCACGGTAGAATCCGCCACATGGCTTTGAACCGGGTACTTCTATGGTATTTTACGTTTTGATCGATTTTGGGGGAACCAAGCGAGCTAATAAGGTCGCGTAAAAAAACAAAATGTGCACAATAACATCCTACATTTATATTTGTAGGAAAAACTCATTATCAAAAAACTCAAAAAAATTTCATTATCGTCGTAAAAATCTAAAAAAATAGTTAGCCTACTTCTGGTCAAAAAACGTGCTTCCGGTTGTGATGATTTTTTTGGCTAACGATCTCGTCTGAACGACGTAGACAACCAACATGTGTACTAAATTAGAACAAAATCGGACTTAAAATTCGGCCGCTAGAGTGCGAACACATATATACATATATACAGGGTGACAATTAAGTCTTCGGACGGTTTAATATTTCGTATATAAGGAAAATTTTAAGGTAGATGTGATTGAGATACCCACTCTTTGTAAAAATACTATTTTATTAAGATTTCAAAAGATTTATCCCCATCTTGGATCCGCCATTTTGAATGTAACTTTGTTTTTTTTAAACAGGAAAGTGGTCATGTGATACATCATTTCGATGTAGAATTTCAAGAAAAAACCATCGGTGAAATTTGCACGTCCATATCTTTAACTGATTAAAAATGGCGGACAAAACACGAAAAAATTGTGTTTTTCAATTTAGCTGTAGTATTTAAAAAAAATACTAATTATTATTCTTTTTGGATTCAGAATTAAATAAGCTTTCAAACGATATGCCACACAACGATATTTGGTTAAACCACTCGAAATCAATTATAAAAAAATGAAAATGGCCGTAGCTCAAAAATTTTAAATACTCCCAAATATCGTTGTATGACACATCATTTGAAAGTTTATTTAATTCTAAGTCTAAAAAGAATAATAATTAATATTAAAACATAAATATTACAGCAAAATGGGGCAAAATCGGAAAACACAATTTCGTTGTTTTTGGCCGCCATTTTTAAACGGTTAAAAATATGGATTTGAAAATTTAACCGTTGGTTTTTTCTTGAAATTCTACATCGAAATGATGTATCACATGACCACCTTCCTGTTTAAAAAAAAACAAAGTTACATTCAAAATGGCGGATCCAAGATGGCGGATAAATTTTTTGAAACCTCAATCACATCTACCTTAAAATTTGCCTTATATATACGAAATATTAAACCGTCCGAAAAATTAATTGTCACCCTGTATATGATTTTTAATGACACCCCAAAACGTGTTCTGGGGACCATGATCGGTGCTCATTTACTACTCCCGACCTTGGGTCTTACCATAAGGGCCACTGCAATAGCTCATTTTGCCTATGAAAATTCGCTAATAATAATAGTACCCGGATAAAATCCGCCTTGTTACCTTGGGGACATCTTATCCGAGGCTGATGGCCGGGATTTCGCAAATGTATCATCTGCGAGCGGAGCGAAGTAGTCCGTAGTCCGAGGACGCGAGGTCAAGTTGCAAACAAAACCAAACAACTCGTGCAACGAGGCAGAGGTGCAAACAAATTCTATTAATATATTTCGTACACACTGATTCAGCGCCTTCCCCAATTTCAGCGCCTAAGTCGACCAATTTCCCAATTAGTTGGTTGAAACCCTGAAACATAAAATTCAATTTGGAAATTCGCTCAACTCACGTCAGCGGTTCAACATCTCGATTCAATTACTTTACACTAGGGTTTTTTGCTCGCCAACCCCTAGAGTGACGTATGGTCTATGCCAACGCAAACCACAAAATCTCAAATTTAAATTTTTTTCAATTTTTTGTAGTAATTTTTATTGAAATAATGATTGATTAGAACAGAGGCACTTAGATCTAAGTTGAGTTGGTTTGGGAGGGGAGGGGGATATATCCTCAACATTTGTCCACAAAATCCCTAAATTTGTCTTTAACGTTTATTTTTTTACAGGGGTAAATATTTTCTGAATAAAACGTAGCCTAAAATATTCTCTGAAAAGTCCTTTGCCCGTTAATAAAAGTTTTGTCAAAATCGGTTCAGCATTCCGGAGATTAGCCCGGCCAAACAATCAGACAGACCGACGAACAACACTTTGATAAGCGTGTCTTTAGGTTTTGGTATTGTGTGAATTACCATATGATCTTAGAAAAAAACTTATATTTTAAAATCACAGACAGACATTTCAATTGTATTTATGCGTATAGATTAACAAGGCCTTGAAGTACCGAAGTTCCGTATCTGGTTTGTACACTATCGGTTGAAACGTTTAAGAGATAACACTTACGTCGGCTAAACTTGTATTACCTATGGTTATTTCAATTAAATAACAAGTGAAAATAAACGGTATCAGTTAACTGACACAAACTTTCTCCCAACTTACTGTAGTCAAAATAATATTGTTTTTAATCATTTTATTTACTATTTTTTTACAACAAAACAAAAAAATAATATTCTATCTACGTCAATCGTATAAAAAAATTATTGTCCCAGGCGGGATTCGATCGCGCGACCTTTGAATTACTGGCCGTGCTCGCTACCGTGGTGCTACCCCGTGCGGCCGCTGCCGCGATGCTAGATTGACAACACAAACTTGTTTATTTTTAAACATTTCCCCATAATTATAAAACGCCGAAGTTTTGATAAAAGCGGGTGGTGTCATTTTGTCTGGCATCTTAAGCACTATACTGAAAATTTGATCAAAATCGTTAGAGCCGTTTTTGAGAAATTTGCATTTTTGTCGTTTTTTATGGGTTTTTAGGGGTAAATTACCCTTAAAAATTAAAAATTCCAAAAAATGAAAAAAACGCCTGGAGATATTAGGGTTTAGTACCTACATACCAAATTTCATGAAAATCGGACCAATAGTGTCCTCTCTGGTCGTGTATACATACTGACAGACTGACAGACAGACACCACTCTAAAAACACTTTTTTGGGTTCAGGGAGCACCAAAACAAAAATTTCCACTAAAAATATTTTTGGGTTCAGGGAGCACCAACACAGATGATTGCACTAAACCATTTTTTGGGGTTCTTGGAGCACCAAAACAGATAATTCAACTGAAAATTCAAATTCGAACATTTTTACGAAAATAATACTTTCTCCATATACTACGTATAGGGTGGAGAAAGTAAAAATGGAATAGTAAATACGTTTGTTCCATCTACGTTTTTTCGCAGTTTAAATTTTTTTATTTTTAAGGGGTTGATAAAATTTGGTTCGTTTGTAGTCCTTAATGTACCCTACCATATGCAAAAAACCTCAAAATTCTAAAAGTTCTTGTTAAGGTTATAATAATAATAATAATAATAATAACTGACTTTTGGGAGGTTTTGGCGAGAAAGGGGGTAGTTTTTCAAAATGTTTCAAAACCTTTTTTCGCGCATCTATACAAACCTAATTGACATGTTTCATGCAAATTTGTTCGAAATAGATCGAATAGTTTTAATAATAATAATATTTATTAGTTACTCTCCTACATTAATGTGTCCCCCTCCTCCTACTTTAATACAATTATGAATCACAGTGAATCTGTTTAATAATTTAAATATGTTTGTGAGAAAGTATGTGGCAGTTCATGGTACTAAGAAAGGATTTAAAAATATTTCGCATTTAAGGGTTGAAACAACCCCTAAAACCATAAATTTTGTTTGTTTTATATCTCAAAAACGATATGGCCTAGGAACGTGTAATTCGGAGAGAAAGTATGTGGCAGTTATCTGGTACCGTTTATTATTTATATAGATCACGTTACGCTAGACGACAGTGGAATCAAGTGTATATTGGAATACAATAACATTAAAATTAAACACTAATGTGTTAGACGTATACAAGAAGTTATCTGTAACTGCCCTCTTCTGCAACTAGATATTAAATTAGCATTACAGTTGAAAGCACAACAGTGCCAAAGAACACGCCAAACTATAGTTAGCTATGCTAACAACAGTTCTTATACAAATTATGCCATTATATATTTTCAAGTACAAAGTAGGTGTACGGAAATAGTTCGTGTTGAGAAAATGGTTTAATCTTTCACAAGATGTTGCGTGATGTTGGTTTCCTGTTATGGCTGGTTTGTGAAATATATTTAACCTCTTGTATCAATTGTTTGCCTTAGTTTTAAAGTCTTATTGAAGGGATAACTTCTATTGGCCCGTTGAGCACTTTCACTTCACATGTTTCTGAAATCTCGCGTCAAGCAAAATTTTTGCGTAGAGACAAGTCAGAGCGTGAAGAGGGAATAGGCGGTATATCTATAT
>JAGFPH010014280.1:0-10162 GCA_018207615.1 Philaenus spumarius | reverse complement strand
ATTTTTTGACAATATTATATTGACTTCTGTAATTTATTGACCGAGCGTAAGCGAGGTATCCGTTTTAACTTGACCGTTCGGCATTTCTGTGTGTCTGTATGTCTGTGTGTCTGTCTCACGATTACGGCCAAACGCCTTGACCGATTTCGATGATTTTTTGCATGAATGTTCCTTATTCCTAGGCCGAGCCATGTATATATACGGTTTTTTTTAATTTTTCATTTTTAACCCCTTAAATAAAATAAAAATGGCGGCCGGACCGTTTCTCTCAGTGTAAGCTTTTTTCCAAAGTCGGTTTGTGGCTTAACCGTAAGTCAAATTTAAAAACTAATAACATTTTGCTAATAGCAAATTAAATTTTAAAGAAAATTGCATTCTTGATATTTTTTCTAACGGTAAGCTCACAAAATGGCCGTAAACGTCGAATTTGTTAAAAATCGTCCAAGTTTTTGTATTTCAACCATGTTTTTATACGTTTATTCTAAACCAATTCAAAAGAGTTCCATAGCTTTTTTGTAGATAAAGGTTTAAAGAATTCATATATGCCAGTAAAAAAAATTATTGAAGGAAAATTAAGAAAGTTATTAGCTCAAGAAACAATCACGTTTAGTAACGAAAGGAAAATGTTTAACTTTAGGCCTACATAAAAAGTAGTAAAAATTATTATAAATTTTTTCATAAAAGTAAAAAAGTTTCGTAATTTAGTTCTAAATAGAATTGTATAAAAATATTTGTCAATTTCAAATTCCTTATTTTGAAAACACCAGTTTTTACGTTTCTACTACAAGACTGCTAACATAACTAGGCCTGATTTGAATAGTAATTTAGGAATATTTCATTTGCCCAAAAATGACATATTATTATAAGAAAGTGTAGAGGATAACTCAAAGAATTGAACTGTATACCTGTAAATTATCATTGTAAATTTCATAAAAGTATTTGACTTAGCTTTACTTGAATAACAAAATGAGATGAAACAAATGAAACCTCGGGCGATAAAGGACAAACAATAAATGACCGTAGGACACCGTGGGAAGTGTTGGTACATTGGTTGAGATCACTATCACGACGTTTTAACATCGTTTGTTTTCATTATTTCTAATATTGGAATATGATATGGAACTTAAGTTAACTTATGTTACATTGTTAAGTTTAAGTTATTTAAGTATGTAAATATTTAATTGTTTGTTGTCCCTCTATAACGCGATATTTTTAGCTATCTTACGCATTATTAACCAAAACAAAACACAATGCCTCTAAAAGAAAATCTTTAGCAGTTAAAGCTCAAGAAAAGAAATAAAAACGAGAACTAGAACTAACGGAATCGCGGGAATTGTAAGTAATGTTTCGCTGGCTAAACCTTGTGCTTACTTCCTTACTGGCACACTATTTTTAACTTAAGATCAAAACCACATTTGTTATTTCAACGAGCGAGTCTACTGTTCACAGAACTACTAGTTAACATTTATTCTTCTCTAATATTAATACTGATAAAAATATAAATCGGTCATAGAAGCTATCACTTTCAACGTGTGAGTTTAAGCTCACCCAATGTTTTTTTTCGGTATAGTTTTTACCTACAACATTGAAATTAACAAATTAAATATTCATTTTGTAATCATTCTTAATATATAAGGTAAAAATTTTAAAAGTTTTAGTTTTGTAGAAATAAATCGATCTTAGACAAAAACACGATTTCTGATACTGCTGGAAAAACTTGCGAGACATCCTTTGCTAGTCTTTTAGGTTAAACATTTATTATTAGCGAATTTTCTTAGGAACGATGAACTATTGATTGCAGTGACCCTATTAATACGGTGAGAGGTAAGGTCGGTATATATACAGAGTGTAGAAAAAGTCTGGCACCGGTTTATTTTTCGTTTATAAAGAAAATCTGAAGGTAGATGTGATTGAGGAACTTACTCCATTTAAAAATACTATTTTATTAAGATTTTAACGAATTTATCCGCCATCTTGGATCCGCCATTTTGAATGTAACTTTGTTTTTTTATAAATTGGAAGGTGTTCATGTGATAGCCTACATCATTTCGATGTAGAATTTCAAGAGAAAACCAACGGTGAAATTTGCACATCTACATATTTAACTGATTAAAAATGGTGGACAAAAAACAACGAAATCGTGTTTTTCAATTTTCACCATTTTGCTGTAGTATTTTTTTTTTATATACTGATTATTATTTTTTTTGGATTCAGAATTAAATAAGCTTTCAAACGATATTTCACTCGACAATATTTGGTTGAACCACTCGAAATCGATTTTGAAAAAAATCTTAATGGCTGTAACTCACAAATTTTAAATACTCCCAAATACCGTTATTTACAGATTGGGGTTTAATAAACTCCATACAATATCCCTCGATAGTAATATTTTAAATCTAAAATCCGTTTGCAATCCGTGACAATACACTTCAACTTAAATGCCTTTATTATCCGAATTGATACTTTGTGTAAAGAATGGTTTGGATTATTAACTAATCCTACATTCCATAAATGTTAGAAGAGTGAGCACGCTTATTACGTTAAATGGAAATTTACCGTAGAAATTATTGGTATCCGCAAAATACGAGGATTATAAATACAGGAAAATATGGGGATTATAGCCGGCAATTGAAAGACTTATGGAGCGACTTAGATATTGGATGTATTTAATTAGTTTGTGTTCTAACTGAACTGTATTATGATTACGCTAAAGCTTACTTGATTCGGTTATTGAATAATCTCTAGTTGCCATATTACTGAGAAAAATAATATTATGAACTTCAAGTGATTGAAAATTTGTTTTATACGTCAAGGTAACTAGTAAGCCTTCGTTAAAAACCACTTTCTGATTAATATTATATACATCAGAAATTCATCACCTGTATATACTGGGTATTCAGAACTATACAGAAAAGTCTCGGTAGCACATTCTATAGCTAATAAACGGTACCAGATAACTGTCACATACTTTGTCCCAGTTGATACTGCATACCTTCCCAAGAGTAGCATAGGAGGTGGTTATTTAGAATTGCAAAAGTAGGAAAATGTTACCATGGAAAATATTAGATGCATGTAACACACATCCATATTATATTATTATTATTATTATTTAAACTATTCGATCGATTTCGAATAAATTTGCACCAAACATGTCAATTAGGCCTGTATAGATGCACAAAAAAAGGTATTGAACAATTTTGAAAACCACACCCTTTTTGGCCAAAAAACCCCCAAAAATCAGTTATTATTACGTAAACGAGAATTTTTAAAAAGACGCGGTTTTTTGCATATGGTAGGGTTCATTAAGGGCTACAAATAAGCCAAATTTTATCAAAATCGTTACAGCCGTTTTTGAGAAATCTAGATTTTTCTCATTTTTGGCAATTTTTGGGGGTAAAACCCCTTAAAAATCAAAAATTTTAAAATTTTTTTAAAAATTCCTGGAGATATTCCAGAACTACATACCAAATTTCAGAAAAATCGGACGGTTGGTATGGTCTCCGGCTCTGTACACATCCTTAAAGACACACGGACAGACATCACCAAAAAAACACTTTTTTGGGTTCAGGGAGCACCAAAACAAATATTTCCACTAAAAATATTGTTGGGTTCATCAGGGAGTACCAACACAGATAATTCCACTAAAAAATTTGTTGGGGTTCAGGGAGCACAAAAACAGATAATTCCACTAAAAATTCAAATTCGAAAATTTGGACGAAAACAATACTTTCTCCATATTCTACGTATAGGGTGGAGAAAGTAAAAATAGGAACACAAGTTCATTAGGACCGAAAACGCCTCGTTTTAAAGATACACGCCATTTTATTTGTTTTTACGAAATAAGTCATATCTAGAGAAATGCTCAACCGATTGAGTTCAAACTTGGCAAGAAGTTTAACCTAACAATGACCTAACTAAAAAAAATTGATTAAATCCAATCACGCGTTTAAAAATTTCACACCTAAATTACTCAAAAATCGTATATTTGAACATACAAATTCAAAGCCCCTTTTTTGTAGCCCTTTTGGTTCCCTACCGGTTGGTCTCACTGTCAAAATAATCGGATGAAGGATAACAGTTAAATCGTGTGTAATAATTAGTTTGTTCAACCCGGCATCCTATACCAACACAGTAAACACAGCAATATTGTATGTGCATATGCTGTTATTATCTTTAACTTGGCTATTATCTTTTATCCGATTGTTTTTACCACCGTCCGATATTGAGTGGAAAGGGCTACAAAAAAGGTGTCTTTAAATTGTTGAAGTTATACTTCTTTGCGCCCGTTGTAGTCGCGATGGGGTGTCGTCGAGAAACCACGTCACGCGTTAGGAGTAAAATCCGGAAACCGCCTTTTTGTACCTTTTCTCTACAAGAGATACCTCAAGAGTCTCGGTGGGTGAGTGGTTAACGCGCTCGACTTGCACGCTAGAATCCCTTGTTCGATCCCCGGCTGGGATTTTTTTTTACTATAGGAAAGTATACGAATATACGAATGGCCAAAGAAGTATAACTTCCACCGTTTGGTCCGACGCAGACCAAATTTTTTTTGGTTAAAATGTACGGTTTTTAATAATTCAGGTTTACGTCTTTTAAACAGCCGCCATTTTTAAACGTACAATTGGATATACTCGTTTATTTTTCTCGAGATGGATCATTTGCGGGTTAAACTTCGTGCCAAGTTTGAACTCAATCAGTAAAACATTTCTCTAGATAAGAATTATTTTGTAAAAAAAAAACAAAATGGTGCATATCTGGAAAACGAATCGGGCCTATGTTTATATGAACTTACTTTCTTATTTTTAGCTATAGAATGAGCTACCGAGACATGGCCGTTTAGTTCTGAATCTCCCTGTATAAAAATGAATTTTTCTTTGTCCCCTATAGCGTCAAAAACTATTCGACCGATTTCACTAAAATTGTCTCACTTTATCCATATAAGTTGTAAGGCATTTTTTATTTTTATTTAGAAATAAACTATACGGTCTCGACCTAGAATCATCGACGCCCGCGGCAACTAGCGGCTTCGAAGATAACAGATTATTTTATGCTTTATATTTTTTCACGAAAAATAAGGTCGATTATGACTCGGATCGGAGTAAGGTTGCGGTGATCTGGATAATACCGCGTGCGTAGTAGGGCCAGTATTCAGTTCTTGCGTGAAACGCAGGGATTGTTGTAGGTTGTCTTTTTTAAATGGGCCACTATTGGTTTCTTGTAAACTATAAATCTGACATCAAACTTTAAACAGGAAACCTTTCCTTGTTTTTTTTCGAAATTAAAAAATATTTAGTTAACGTTTTTGTAAATGGCCGCGATTTTAAAATATGGCGTTCATCATTTGCATTTCTTACGGAACACCCTGTATTTTATGATTTTGGATTTTTAAAGTAAAAAGTTTTGATCTTGGTGTGTTTTTTATACAACTAATTATATAAAAGATAGTAGGGATGTATATACAGTTTTTAAAACACCCTAACCTAGCGTACGATATTTTTATATGGAAAGTTTTCAACCACAGACTTACAGCTTTATGGTCAGACATACTTCATTCACAATGTTACAGCTATAAATGTATTACTTTTTATTTAGAAGTAAACGTGCGAAATTTATTAATAACTAGGAAAACCCCGAAGGAACCTTCGATACACATAATCATGTTACGTTTTTATAATAAAGGTGTAGGATTAATAATAGGTAACCCAAAGCTAAGATGGTAAATAATGTTAAATGTTCAAATCAAATTATTTCGTATATTTTATAACAGCAATTATAATAAAGGTTAAAAGAACCAGCAAGGCTCAGGTCTACACTTTAATAAAAATCTAACTGAAAGATAGAAGTACAAATTTTCAAAGTTGCTTCAAAGTTTTAACTCAGCTGTTAATGGAAATATTAGAGCAAACAGCTGTTTTATCTGTTATTTTATTCAATTCGATGCTATGTTAGTAGTTGTGAATACATTCAAGAAATATGTGTTGGTTTATTAGTCTAGGCCTAACCTAGTAGTTCAGTAGTTCCAGAGATTACTTCCTACATACAAACAAACAAATTTGACTTCTTTTTAATATTTGTACAGATATTCAATCTGTATTTCATTGCCTTTAAATTTAAATCAAAATTACAAGGTTTGCTGCGAGGGATACTTTAACAGCATAAGATGTTAGAGTTAATTGTTGAAGTGGGGCCAATACAGCAATCCGTCACCGTGAGTTGTTGAAGGAGAAGGGACGGCAAATACTTTAGTTTTGTTTCTTGAACCAATTCCAAACTTTATGGTTCATGAATAGGTTTTATTTCTAACCGTTTTATAAGGAACTAGTTGACCTGGCAATGCTTTGCTATTGCTTGATTAAATTTTAAAGGGGCTATCACATTTCACCCTTTTGACTTAAGTAATCGAATTACAAATGTTTTTTATATAAATAATTAAGAACTATTTTAAATCAAGTTTAGATTCTTTTTTTGTAGGAATTTAGTGCAATTTATTTTTATTGTATAGGGGGAAGCTACCTCATTTAAATCTTTTTGTTTGTAGTGAAGAATTTCCCTAAATACATCCTAGTACAATGTGTAAATTGTGAAATTTTAGTAAAATTAGTCGAATAGTTCTTGAGAAAAGAGAAAAAATAAGTGGATTATTATTTAATTTTAACGGTTATTATTCCATTTCATCCCTTTGACTTAAGTAGTCATATTGAAAATAATTTTGTATATTCCATAAATAAAATATTACATATTGCATAATTTTACCTTTATAGCTTGTAAAAAAAAGAGAGGAAAAAAAAAAAAAAAAAAAAAAAAAGAAGTTTCTAGAAATGTAGGACGTAGGTCGATGATCTGAAATGAATAGTTGTTTACTTGTGTACAAACAATAGTTGTTTACTTGTTTACAAGTAATTAGAGAACAAGCAGTAAACAGGTTGAAAGGGGGTTGGGGGAGAAGAACAAGTATAAATAGCAGACAATGGAAGAGTACAGGTAGTAGATAACATAGCTTCTGAAGATGGGGTCTACCCGAAACGCGTCAAGCGAAAGAAAGACAAAGCTAAGAAAGGCGGATAAACAAGAAGACAAATGTTTTATAGCTTGTATTAAGTTAGTTTAGTTTATATTTATTGTACAGGGGTAGCAACCCCATTTCAACTCCTTGTAATTGTGTACCTAAACCATCCAGAGACTTACTCACAAACACAAAATTTCATCAAAATTGGTCCAGCTGTTTAGGAGGAATCCAGTACATACACAGGTACAGAAGAATTATAAATATAAAGGTAATTCGACCACACAGCTGAACCGCTGACGTGAGTTGAGCAAATTTCCAAAATTAAGTTTATAGGCCTATGTTTTAGGGTTTCAACCATCGATATATTGTAGTATAGTATAGTAGTATAGTTCGTTGGTTTCAACCAACTATTTGGGAAATAGGTCTATTCTATATGCAAAATGGTTCGCACGCCATTCCGCATATTGGGAGTATGTTCAATACACAAAGCATTGCGTGCTTCGCACGCCAACCCACGGTAGAATCCGCCACATGGCTTTGAACCGGGTACTTCTATGGTATTTTACGTTTTGATCGATTTTGGGGGAACCAAGCGAGCTAATAAGGTCGCGTAAAAAAACAAAATGTGCACAATAACATCCTACATTTATATTTGTAGGAAAAACTCATTATCAAAAAACTCAAAAAAATTTCATTATCGTCGTAAAAATCTAAAAAAATAGTTAGCCTACTTCTGGTCAAAAAACGTGCTTCCGGTTGTGATGATTTTTTTGGCTAACGATCTCGTCTGAACGACGTAGACAACCAACATGTGTACTAAATTAGAACAAAATCGGACTTAAAATTCGGCCGCTAGAGTGCGAACACATATATACATATATACAGGGTGACAATTAAGTCTTCGGACGGTTTAATATTTCGTATATAAGGAAAATTTTAAGGTAGATGTGATTGAGATACCCACTCTTTGTAAAAATACTATTTTATTAAGATTTCAAAAGATTTATCCCCATCTTGGATCCGCCATTTTGAATGTAACTTTGTTTTTTTTAAACAGGAAAGTGGTCATGTGATACATCATTTCGATGTAGAATTTCAAGAAAAAACCATCGGTGAAATTTGCACGTCCATATCTTTAACTGATTAAAAATGGCGGACAAAACACGAAAAAATTGTGTTTTTCAATTTAGCTGTAGTATTTAAAAAAAATACTAATTATTATTCTTTTTGGATTCAGAATTAAATAAGCTTTCAAACGATATGCCACACAACGATATTTGGTTAAACCACTCGAAATCAATTATAAAAAAATGAAAATGGCCGTAGCTCAAAAATTTTAAATACTCCCAAATATCGTTGTATGACACATCATTTGAAAGTTTATTTAATTCTAAGTCTAAAAAGAATAATAATTAATATTAAAACATAAATATTACAGCAAAATGGGGCAAAATCGGAAAACACAATTTCGTTGTTTTTGGCCGCCATTTTTAAACGGTTAAAAATATGGATTTGAAAATTTAACCGTTGGTTTTTTCTTGAAATTCTACATCGAAATGATGTATCACATGACCACCTTCCTGTTTAAAAAAAAACAAAGTTACATTCAAAATGGCGGATCCAAGATGGCGGATAAATTTTTTGAAACCTCAATCACATCTACCTTAAAATTTGCCTTATATATACGAAATATTAAACCGTCCGAAAAATTAATTGTCACCCTGTATATGATTTTTAATGACACCCCAAAACGTGTTCTGGGGACCATGATCGGTGCTCATTTACTACTCCCGACCTTGGGTCTTACCATAAGGGCCACTGCAATAGCTCATTTTGCCTATGAAAATTCGCTAATAATAATAGTACCCGGATAAAATCCGCCTTGTTACCTTGGGGACATCTTATCCGAGGCTGATGGCCGGGATTTCGCAAATGTATCATCTGCGAGCGGAGCGAAGTAGTCCGTAGTCCGAGGACGCGAGGTCAAGTTGCAAACAAAACCAAACAACTCGTGCAACGAGGCAGAGGTGCAAACAAATTCTATTAATATATTTCGTACACACTGATTCAGCGCCTTCCCCAATTTCAGCGCCTAAGTCGACCAATTTCCCAATTAGTTGGTTGAAACCCTGAAACATAAAATTCAATTTGGAAATTCGCTCAACTCACGTCAGCGGTTCAACATCTCGATTCAATTACTTTACACTAGGGTTTTTTGCTCGCCAACCCCTAGAGTGACGTATGGTCTATGCCAACGCAAACCACAAAATCTCAAATTTAAATTTTTTTCAATTTTTTGTAGTAATTTTTATTGAAATAATGATTGATTAGAACAGAGGCACTTAGATCTAAGTTGAGTTGGTTTGGGAGGGGAGGGGGATATATCCTCAACATTTGTCCACAAAATCCCTAAATTTGTCTTTAACGTTTATTTTTTTACAGGGGTAAATATTTTCTGAATAAAACGTAGCCTAAAATATTCTCTGAAAAGTCCTTTGCCCGTTAATAAAAGTTTTGTCAAAATCGGTTCAGCATTCCGGAGATTAGCCCGGCCAAACAATCAGACAGACCGACGAACAACACTTTGATAAGCGTGTCTTTAGGTTTTGGTATTGTGTGAATTACCATATGATCTTAGAAAAAAACTTATATTTTAAAATCACAGACAGACATTTCAATTGTATTTATGCGTATAGATTAACAAGGCCTTGAAGTACCGAAGTTCCGTATCTGGTTTGTACACTATCGGTTGAAACGTTTAAGAGATAACACTTACGTCGGCTAAACTTGTATTACCTATGGTTATTTCAATTAAATAACAAGTGAAAATAAACGGTATCAGTTAACTGACACAAACTTTCTCCCAACTTACTGTAGTCAAAATAATATTGTTTTTAATCATTTTATTTACTATTTTTTTACAACAAAACAAAAAAATAATATTCTATCTACGTCAATCGTATAAAAAAATTATTGTCCCAGGCGGGATTCGATCGCGCGACCTTTGAATTACTGGCCGTGCTCGCTACCGTGGTGCTACCCCGTGCGGCCGCTGCCGCGATGCTAGATTGACAACACAAACTTGTTTATTTTTAAACATTTCCCCATAATTATAAAACGCCGAAGTTTTGATAAAAGCGGGTGGTGTCATTTTGT
>JAGFPH010014279.1:8517-22047 GCA_018207615.1 Philaenus spumarius | reverse complement strand
TTAATTTAAAATAATATTTTAATAAACAAATTGTTTATTAAGTGAATAGTATTTGTTTGGCATTTCCTGTGAATAGCTAATTCAGGTGTTTCTTAAAAAAAAAACTTTCCAAAATAAGGTAAGGCTACAGATTATTATCCTTAGAAGGATTTATCATCTTTGTTTTTTTTTTTATGTATGTACCACCCCATTTTTGACTCAGTACGCTTTCCATTTTGTTTGTTCCCTTTGAGGATGGTACAACACCAACTTTCTCCCAACTTACTGTAGTCAAAATAATATTGTTTTTAATCATTTTATTTTTCACTACTTTTTAGAACAAAACAAAAAATAATATTCTACCTACGTCAATCGTATATAAAAATTATTGTCCCAGGCGGGATTCGATCGCGCGACCTTTGAATTACTGGCCGTGCTCGCTACCGTTGTGCTACCCCGTGCGGCCGCTGCCGCGATGCTAGATTGACAACACAAACTTGTTTATTTTTAAACATTTCCCCATAATTATAAAACGCCGAAGTTTTTATAAAAGCGGGTGGTGTCATTTTGTTTGGCATCTAAAGCACTATAAATACTGAAAATTTGATCAAAATCGTTAGAGCCGTTTTTGAGAAATTTGCATTTTTGTCGTTTTTTATGGGTTATTAGGGGTAAATTACCCTTAAAAATTAAAAATTCCAAAAAATGAAAAAACACCTGAAGATATTAGGGTTTAGTACCTACATACCAAATTTCATGAAAATCGGACCAATAGTGTCCTCTCTGGTCGTGTATACATACAGACAGACTGACAGACAGACACCACTCTAAAAACCCTTTTTTGGGTTCAGGGAGCACCAAAACAAAAAATTCCACTAAAACTATTTTTGGGTTCAGGGAGCACAAACACAGATAATTGCACTAAACAATTTTTTGGGGTTCTGGGAGCACCAAAACAGATAATTCAACTGAAAATTCAAAATCGAACATTTTTACGAAAACAATACTTTCTCCATATACTACGTATAGGGTGGAGAAAGTAAAACTCATTAGGCCTACTAGTGAACGGGTGTGCTGATTTCAAAAGTTTGTTTAATTGTAATTTCTCTATGATAACCGTAAGTTTTGGCTAGTTGGTGGGATAGAGTAGTTGGCCTCTTTTTAAATATCTTAAACTTTATTTCATCTATAAACATAGACAAACTCAGAATTTATGTAAACTGAGCGATTTCGACTACAAATCTAGCATGTTTTAAAATAAACGTCTTGTATACAAATGAGTTTTAATAACCAACCTCAGTTACTTATAAATACATTTAAAAATTCGTTTTTCAATACTTCTGCCAATTTAAAAATGTCTTGAGAACACCTATATTTTGTTTGTGTTTTGGGAATTCTCGATAAACTTTAATTATTTTATTCTTCGACACTTTCTTACAAACCGATCATTGTAGGCGTTTTAAGTTTCAAACCAACCACGTTTGATGCATTTTCCAAGATGTTTGTCCACATGTCAGTGTTGAATCAAATCAAACATTTATATGTCTACAGTAAAAACCACAAAAGAATACCGTTGAGGGACGGGCTTGTGTACACCGAGACCTTGAACGCTCCAATCGCCTTAGTGCGACGTTGTCACGTTCTTCCCACGCTTCTAACTGAACGCGGCTGACTCAGTATAATCATTGAATTTGGATAACCTAAATATTAACTTTATTATTATAACTTTATTATTCATGATCGATGGTTGGCGACGCAATCAATGGTTTGTCATCCAAACACGCTTAATTCAGCAATGCACTGACTGCCAAATTAAAACGCATCATGACAACTCCCAGATTGATTATCGTCTATAAACTTAGATAAAAGTGGACTGTATGTGAATGAGTAAAATTGTCAGACTTACAATTTAATTTTAATAATAATCAAAACGCAATTAATGTCACACTATGAGGAGACGGGGTCAAAGTAACAACCAACATATTTGACATTACAATGTAATCGTTTAATGATTATTCTTGACAAATTAAATACTGCGTCAAATGATTTATATTTATTATTGAAAGACAATTAATAAGATTTTGCTTCTAAAGTTAACCAAAACATAATCTGTAAAATAAATAATCTTTTGCACTGACAACTATCAGCATTTATATAGTAATCTTTGTAATACGTATGCAATTAATTGTATAGCCAAAATATGAACATAACATAAACATAAGAAAACAAGGCGCCTTGCCAAAATGGTACTTAACCTAATTATAACTAAAATACCTATATACGTATAATTGCAGAACTGTCTGGGCCAATTGGTACACAATTTAACTGTTCATAAACCAAAGAATGTCACTGTTAATGTTCACAATATAAACAAAAGAATTTCACTGTTAATGTTCACAATTTCCAACCTGTACAGGTATGCAACTCAATCGTTGTACGCTAGTAATATTTTGAATTCTTTAAAACACTTGATTGACAATATGTCGAAACTATTTTGTTGGTAACCCGAGTTATCGTAATATGACAAAACGGGATTGTATGTCTCTGAGAATTAATTGACTGCAGAAACATCGGCAATATTATTGATATATAAACTGAACGACACACTGCACGGCAACGTGGTCCTTCACCAGCTTAGATTGTACGATTGCAGTAGTTATTATTCATGTAGAGTCTAACGTCTAACTAACTGTACCTTGCTTTGAATTAGACTAAAGTTCGCCACAGACATGTCACCGGTTAGGCTAGTAGCCATTCAGAAAACATCAAACATACTTACAATTTAAAAAACATTAGAATGCTGAAACAATGGTATAATTCTTTAAACTGTGCGCTCAAGCCTCGAGCGGTAAATACCAGGAGTGTTCGAGACTAGTAGATATGGCAACGTTGAGCGCCCATCCTATTGGCCGCCACGCATGGGTATTCTTTAGTGGTCTTTAATATATATTTAAATTAAAAATGTTTGAAACGTTAGAAACTAGATAAAATTATTTAAAATTTTAGTTTAAGTAATTAAATAACCGAAGAAAACCTAATTTGTTAAATTTTGTCCAAAAATGGGAAGTAGTGAAAATCGTTTCCTATTTGAACAATTTATTTAAATTCAATAGAAAAACAATTACAAGTTCCTTGTTTAAAGTTTTTTTTAAGATCAATAGTATACGAGAAAATAATAGTGACCATGAGAAGACGAATACCCTCACAATAAACTATACACAATCGACATTGCAAAAAATGAAATATTATTCTCTTACAACGCCTGAAAAGCGATTGAAACACTAAAACATTTTCATATTCTTCGATATAAAACCTTGGATTGCGTCTTAGACCGAATCAAGTAACGTTGGAGAATTTAATCTCGTGAACTGATTACTTCTGAAGAAAGCGTCAATGCAGATTGCTTGGCGCGCCTCTGCGTAGATTGCTCTCTCAGTATATCGACAAAATTCTGTTTTAATTCAAACAAATGTTTCTTGTGAAATATTTTTCCTTATGAATATACTGTATGTATTAAATATGTATATTGTTTTTATTTTACGATAAAAATGGTTATTTTAAACGAGAAATTCAAGAAATTTTATTTTTTTAATGTTCCTAAGTGAAACATCAGTTTCATAGTTTTATCGTCAGGAGCGTGTTACTCCGCTGTACAACCTTTTTGCTTTTTTTTAGTTTAACGTCCTGCTGTTTTGCACTTAAGGCTAATGAAGACGGGACCTACAGTTTTACGTGGAATCCGAACCACAGCCAATGATGTCTGTTAAGAAACCATTTAGAAAATTATTCGGGGTCAATGGGAATTGAACCCTGAACTTTTCCATTGATGGTTGCCATGACGATTGATAAAGCTTTGACGCCTTAACAACCACGGCCATCGTGGCTACTACAACCTTTTTGCGTTTAGGTGGTTGTAGTAACCCCAAATGCAGGAATAAAGAATATTTCAAAAAGTATTGTTTTATAATACCTCTCGATGTGTTGAAATTATAGACAAGAAAATGTGCTATAAGCCCAAGGTTTTCAATTTTATGTTTCAGATGGAGGGTGAATAGAAAAATTCAAACAGGGCATACAGTTGAGTGAGGGCGTATCTCTAACACGTCCCATTAAGTACTTTGTTATCATTATACAGGGTGAATAAAATGTATAGAAACCACTCAATAACTTGAAATCTGTTTGAGTGATCAACAACGTATTGGTCACTACTCTATATTTTGACATGCGACAGAATTTCGACCCCTTTTTAGTGGGTCCCCAGGGGTATTTTAAAAGGGAACACCCATTGTGTGACACATCATTTCAAATGTATCTTTGCTATAAGAAAAATTACGAAAGTAAAACGTTTTTATGATACCTGTATCTAAAATGACGGCCGATTTAAGTTTTGGTTGTTTAAATAAATACTTTAGTACTGCAGTTAAAGGAAATGTACAGTGGAAATTTAAATAAATTGAAAAATCTGTATTTACTAAACATTTTGTTTATAACTTACATTTCAACTTAAAATACGATTGAAATGTCCTGCCTCTGTTGTTTGACGTGTGCCAGTCTTTTGTAAAATGTTGATATTTCATTATTTAACGATTCTTCAATGATAGTTTGGATTGAATAGTGATGGATTGGACGAAGGGGAGCAGTAGAATGGGCACCGACTTAAGGGTCTTCTATACCTTGCGTAAAACAGCAAAAATATGTACTTCGTACTAACGTGTTTCGGACGCCGATTTTCAATCTAAAAAGTTGTGAAACATCTTAAATTGTTCTTAAAGGCTTTGTGATTTTGTCTTATATCTCATAATTGAAAGAAATCGACGGCAACTCATTTTAATCAACAGTTTAACTGAGTAAAAATCGATTACTTTTAACGCATTTTTTGGGAGTTTTAAGCAATAATTTCCATGTTTTAAGCTAACTTGTAAAAAATATAAAGCCTTCTTTATAACTTAAAGTAGTTTACCAGATTATTAATTTACAAATAGAATCCGAAACACGTTATTACGAATGCATGTTTCAACGATTTTGCGGCTTTAGTCAGACTTTCGTATTGAAATCATACGGTACACTCGGGAGTTTTCTTCAAGGTAAAGAAGAGCCTTAACACCATTGGATTACTACCTATACTGCATTGTGTACAGTGATAAGCCGCAAGATATCAACGGTGTACAGAATAGTATTCAAGAAGCAGAACAAACTACCACTGAAAAATCGTTAAATAATGCAGTATATATTTAATTTATTGTTTCGTTTTATAGCGAACAAACGCATATGAAATACGCTGCTAAGAATTATTTTACCTAGAAGTTTTATTTCACGATAGAACCTTTAGGTCATTTTCGTTTGAACGTCATAAGCATGTGTTATTACACAAATCTAAAAGACAAATTCAAAACAAATTACAACAAATTTATAACAGCTACGATTAAAAAAAAGACATTAAAAGTCGTAAAACCCTTCGGCGCCCCTCTGTGGTGATTTACACAAACTTAATAAAAAATTTTTTTTTCTTAAAAATATTGTATGCAAAACAGTTTTTCAAAACAAAACATAGTTGTAAAATGAAACCGACAAAAGGCCTTGAGGGTTAATCTGTCATACAATGAAAATAGCCAAGAGTATCAAATATCAAGAGTATGCATTTAAAAAAAACATATGGATGTTAACATTACTATTTTAATCATTTCAAAACTGCAAATTGTAGCTGTCCTGAGCATTTTGCAATTTACACACGTTCATGTACAAAGATACAGTTAAAATCAACCATAATCATGAATTCATTAACACTTAAATCTCACATCATTCTACACAAATTAATAAAACAGCAACAATACTTTTCTATGTTTCGTATTAGTTAATTTTACTTGAAATTATTAGAATAACAATGAGAAGATGTTTTTACAAACAGCTGTAGAGTATTTCTTCTCTCGCTTATTTGTTGGCAGGATATAGTAACTTTGATATTCATTAAGTTAACACAACTTGATTTGCCGCTAAACCTACGATTTTTTTCTGCGAGCTTAGGGTTTGACCTACTATAAACATGTGGCCAGACATTACTTTTTAAATAAGGTTTAGGAAAATTAAAGATATTTCCAAAACTTTTTTATTTATGGCTCCAATATTCTACGACAATGTTTTTGAGGTGGTAATCAAGTGAAGACATAAAAGGAATTTTGAAAAGTCTTTGTTTGGTATTCAAAGATGAAGTTAAAAATTAAATAGGCTAATTGTTTAAAAAAAATATATTTTCTTGTTTTAAATGTGGGTGCTGTTATTCAAAATTGTTTCTGAATTTTTGTTGTAGTATTTTATATTTGTTGTGATTGATTTGAAAGTAGATCATGGTGATTTTTAATTGAAAGCTTTTGTGATGTTAATATTAATGTAATGGCAGGTATTCTTAGTTTTTAAACTCTCATATTACTTATGTATATCATTTTACGTTTCTCGAATTCAATATATCGTTGTTTTGTAATCCGGAAAATCTCATACAGTCATAACCTAAAAACCCGTAATTAACTTAAAGAGAAACATTTTAGTTGAATAAATATATACTGTATTTAATAATATACTAGGGGCTCTGCCCCTGGACGCTTCGCTTCGCTCGCAGTTGGAAAATTCGCTAAAGAATCTCGTTAATCTTTGGCTCGTTTGTACATAAGTTTGTAAAATTATGAAACCAGGCATTATATAAAAATTATATATTAACAGTAATTACAAGATTAATTATAACCTCAAATACATGCTTTAGAAACGTGAGAGGCTTTCATTACGATTTTAGTCCTAGTTCTATTATCTTCTGTCAACTAAAGTTTTAAAACCAGGCCTAAATATCGTACAAATTATTGCAGGATTAACATAACCTCAATACTATGTTTCAGAAATGAGCCAGGCCTATATTACAAAATTGACTATTAGAATTTATCCATCTTTGCCAAGTTTAACTTTTTTTTTACAAAATAAATTGTTAAATCAGGCCCAATTTATTCTAATTCCAACATGCTAAAACAGTATAAATTAATTAGCTTGTTTTTTTAACAGTAGGCTAATTAAAAACTATCCAATGAACAGATGATTTTGGATAATACTCAATCTCAGTTCTATTCCACTCTATTTCCAACG
The DNA here is from genome assembly GCA_018207615.1 of Philaenus spumarius. NCBI lineage: Eukaryota > Metazoa > Arthropoda > Insecta > Hemiptera > Aphrophoridae > Philaenus > Philaenus spumarius. Next base: position 14,946 of record JAGFPH010014279.1, on the reverse strand, counting down.
TGCTAAAACAGTATAAATTGGCTTGTTTATAAACAGCTGTTTTGATCGCTCTATTTACTATTTCGTTGCTATTTTTTAACCAACATAGCAACCCATAAGACCCTATGTTAAAATTTTTCACCTTTTAAATTAGACTTTCTCAAAAAATTGCGTTTTTACACGAAATACAACTATATGGGTGTACTTAAAAATCAAAACTACACCTAAATACAAAATGTCTTTGAATTCGTTAGAGCCGTTTTCGAGATCCGCGACAGATACAAAGATAGATACAAGAATTGCTCATTTAAAGTAATAAGATTAAAACATTTATTAGAAGAAATAATGTTATATTTTATTTAAAAATTTAACTTTTATTGAAATTTTGGGGTTGAAGTTTTTAAAATGTTAAATGTCATTATATTTCTTTTGAAAATAAATTGTTAACTTAAACTGTTCCTGTGGAAAAACGCTTTATTCCACCGTCTATATTTTACAATGTTTTATTTTCGCGGATTTTCAACCAATGCAATAAATATAACAATTTTTACTTTAAGTAGTGACTTGGATACTGATACACAATGTTCAATGCAATACGTTTGTAACAAAACTGTGACAAATAAAACAGACGATGCAGTGAATGTATGTTAACAACTGAAGTATCCAACTATAAAACTTTCAAACATAACTTTGAATAGCAGAAGTATGGTTGGTGTAAAACATCAAATATAAATGTATTTTATTTTAGGGTAGTTTTCCAATACCGCACAACTATTCAACAAATACATGTAGGCTACAAAATGTAGCTCAGCAAGTTGTTGACCTTTTTAATAATACATATTTTAAAAACTTAAAATCTACATAAATTAATGAATTGTTTGTAGATTATTTTCTTAATAGACCTTGAAATTAACCAAATTCTATACACAGAATATAACAAACCAGCTTTACAATACTACGTATTGGGAGCGAAAATCTGTTTAGTTAGATTCTTCGTAAGACTTTAATCAGAAAAGTTATTTAAACGTACTCACTTATTATAATATAATATTCGGTATTCTTAATTAGGTATTTTATTTGTCAAAATCTAGAGTATTATTTGTTGTAAACTTTTCTGGTGGGGATTATTTACTTTACTTTTCTAGAATAATAACGACTGATGAAAATATTCCCTTAGTAGGCACAGTCAGGGCCGGCGAGAATAGTTAGCAATTCTCGCCGGTCCTGGGCACAGTATCCAGACAATTTAGTATTATTGTATTTCTTTTAAATATTGCCTAAAACAAGGGGTAATGCCATAGAACATATTTCTATAGTCCATTACCATAATGTAGGCTTAGGTCAAAAAGCAAGTTATAGAATGCCAACAAGACAAGAATTAGAACTGAGTTGTCAAAAAACGTGTATCTATATTAGTCCCAAATTTCGAATCATAGTTACTTTTAAGTTAAGGTTTTAATATAGGTCTCTAAGCTTATATTTGTCATTTGGGTTTTATGCTTTAACATTATTGAAATAGTTTAACCTAATTTAGAGTTTACCTAACTCATTATCTAGTTTCATTTTGCTAATTTTAATTTTGGAGAGGATTAAAACAAGGCCGTTGTCAAGGGGGCCCGTTGGTGGTCAAAACCCCCACGAAATTCCGAATTTAACAGTAAAAATTAATACTAGGTTTAAAAAGTGCAAGTTAAATTATAAAATAGACAACACAACAGAGGATCCAACAACATATTTTACATCATTGTGCATTTCTTCCATACTAATTTGTAGATTTGCTTGATTAAACTACAACGTACAATACACGTGGGTGCAGTTGGTTACAGCCTTACTCTCTTGTGAGTTGTGAGCTTGATCTGATCGGCTCTAGTAAAACAGAAAGCAACCTGCGACTCCCTATAGCGGCAGTAGGTTACGCGGACATTGCTCATCCTAAATCCATTTAAAACCCGCAATTATTCAAAAAGCGTTTTTTTTTTAAATACCAAACTCTTGGGGACAAAATTCTTCATCCGAATGGCTTTAATTTTTCGCTATTATTAATAGTTACAACGTAACAAAATATTTAAAATCACCCTATAGCGGCGGTAGGTTACACGGACATTGCTCAGCCTAAATCCATTTAAAACCTGCAATTGTTCAAATAGCGTTTTAAAAAAAATACCAAACTCTTGGGGACGAAATTCTTTATGCGAATGGCTTGTTAGTTTTTCGCTATAATTAATAGTGACAACAGAAAAAAATATTAAAAAGCAATGTTTTAAATTGTTAATAAATATTAAACAAAATATTTTTCTTAGTTTTGAAAAAGCCATTTGCATGCATATTGACCATAGCTTTAAAATGACATATCGTTTATAATTTTCCGATCAAAAATAAAGGAAAATTTTTGATTTTAATTCAACATTGGTGTTATGGAGTGTCAGAAAACATGGCCGACAGCTAGAGCCGACCCTTAAATAAGAAAACTATGAAGGTTCAACAAAAATACTTAATTCTAACAAAACAAAATCATTCATCATCCTTACTTCCTATAATATTTTACATGGGTAACTATATCAAAATTTTTAAAATAAGCATGGAAATTGGTGTTTAACACATTGACTATTACGCAAATTTCGTATTTCCTATGCCAGTAGCGGACCTTTTATTTTGTATATTTATAACCTAAATTTGCTTTCATATTATAACAATATGCGGACGTTTTGGCAAAAACCTCCGCCGGAAGAATCTTCCCCCGAAATAGAAATTTTTCAATAACATTAACAACATTAAATTTTCCAGACAAACATTAAGTCTTCAACCGGATTTGAATAGGGGACCTTGAGTTCTGAAGTCAGGGTCGTTATCCCGTCAGGTACAAGAAGCCTACATGAGGAAAGAAATGTAGACCGTAAAATATCTACAAAATGTCCTTAAACCTTATATCCCTTGTTATTTTTATTTTGTTATAATATTTCTGCTTACACACTTCCCCAACAAGGGTTAATTTAACTAAGTTTCAAGCTAAAAACAGGAACCAAGACCAGAATTCGAACTCAGGATCCAAGCTGCAAATAGAACTTAGATGGTTTTCATTGTCGTTTCGTACTATGTATTCAGTCTATTTGTTCAAAAAAATCAGTAAACCCCTACAGATGAGATAACATCAACCAATGTTTGGTTTGATCAAGGTGGCTCAATTGGTAGAGTCCTTTACGGAATGGTAAAGTTCCTGGGTTAGAATCCATGGTCTTGGTCCATGTTTTTTTCACTTGTAATTTAGTTACTTATATTCCTATTTATGACGGTTTTAGAATACCTTAGTGTCATATACTTCATTATTGCACCTTAATGTTTTGAATTATCTCTAACATTTTAGCCCGAATATGCCTGAAACGGTACCAAAATAGCAGTTTTCTAAAAAAAGAACCCTTTCTTATAATCAATGCATTGGTTGTACTAATTTTTTCTGTTGAGAGACCAGACATCCATACTTGTCGACATATACAGATGGAAAAATATATGATGAAGGGGCTGTCTGTATGCGCAGAAGCGGGGTCGACCAATGCGCATGCGCTAACAGCGTGTAGGTCAGTGTAGCGAGTCAGTCGGTAACAGAGGTTCGTCGCTTTGTCTAGTACACTACCGTTCCTAAAAACATTGTAGTGTTGACGCCCCGTGTTTATTTATGCGATAAGGAAAAAAATACTTATTTTTACTCTGTGGTGTACAAACAAAAATGGATGTGCATCCGAGTTGTTCTGCTAGTAGGAAATCAGCGACACAGTAGTGCGTGAGAATCCGTGTGGACTGGCAGATGCGCAGAAGAGTTGAAGATAGAACACAAATGTATAAGAAGATCTAGTGCGCATCCATCAGCGTTGGGCCACATGGAATCTCATGCACTACAAGCCATGCGCCGCGCTACTTCCGTAATAAACAGACTGGGTAGTAGTGTACTGGCAGCAGTCACATCCCCATACACCCAGCCACACATAGCACACCTCCTTTCTTCCACACACAATCGCCTGCCTGTGCGACCCGCTTCTTCACATATATTTCCATCTGTACAGCTCCGTATAAAATTGCATTATGATAAAGGTGACAAAATGAGGTAGGTATGACATGCATGATGACAAGCGTCTAAGGATCCTCACTACCAACTGGTCCAGATAGCTAACAAACTGGAAAATGTGGTAACCCAATGAAATCCTAGTAAAACTTGACGTCACATGTTTAGTAAAACATTGACTACTTGAAGGTAACGCTCGAAGAAGCCTTCGCCGGACAATTATATACAGGTCGTCAGTCACTTATATTAGTTTCATGATTTTTGGTATCCAAGCCTCTTCGTTTATTGAAAGAAGAAACAAGATACAACTAATACTATTTTCCCTGTTATTTAATCCGTTTGACTTCGTTTGCTTATACTATTTACGACGCGTTTCGAGACCGTAATTCCATTAAGTATTTTTTCACTTTGAGGTCGTTAAATACAAAAAAACATTAAAACACTAACGGTAAATAACACTTTAGTCCAGGAAGATTGCAGTTGGTGTACACCGTCGAGTGGTCTACGATACAATCGTAAATCACATGATTAAACAAAGTCACATGATTAAATAAACTACTATTTACTATTAGCATAGATCATGAATAATAAAATAGATCATGCATGCATACGAGGGCTGTGTGCCGAAAAAAAGGTTGTCGCGAAAATAGTACATGATCGCGCCGCGAGGTAGCGCTAGGGAGAAATCATTGGTAGCATTGGTGTTTCACACAGCTTCCGTCGTTTCCCCAACAGATAGCGCCACTATCGTCGAATTTTCAGTGGAACGAAATATTGCATTGGATCGGAGTTCTATTAGGTTATCCAAATACAATACTATTAGTAAAATACTGTGTGTTATTTCAACATAACTAAAGGCTAATAAGTGATTTAATAAATTTAATGCACTCAAATTGCAGAGTTTGAATATACCGAAATGAGGTTAACTATGACCGGTTGTCTAGTAAACATATCTGATCAAGTTTAAGTTATTCGACGCTAAACGCAACAAATTTCCCTTCATTTGACGCACCGGACAGCAATGGGTTTACAAGGGAAACCCATTTGGCACGCACTGTGTTTACAGACAAATTACTGTGGAAATATTGTACGTTTTTATTGTATAAATGTGCATTTACTGCTCGTACTTTAAGAAAAGTAGATTTGATTTGTGAACAATCGTGAAAAGAATTGTTAAAGTTTGCAATTTGTAACATAAATTAAAGTTATAATAATTCGACCACGCAGCTGAACCACTGACGTGAGTTGAGCAAATTTGAAAAATTACGTTTATAGGCCTATGCTTTACGGTTTCAACTAACAATTTGGGAAATAGGGCTATTCACGGCGGTGCTGAATAGCTGCAAAATGGTTCGCATATTGGGGGTATCTTTAACGCACAATGCATTGCGTGCCTCGCACGCCAACCCCACGGAATGATCCACCAAATAGCTTTGAACCGGGTACTCCTATGGTATTTTACGTTTTGATCGAATTTGGGGAAACCAAGCGAGCTATAAGGACGCGTAAAAAAACAAAATGCGCAGAATAACATCCTACATTTATATTTGTAGAAAAAACTCAAAAACAAATTCATTCTCGTAGGAAAAATCTAAAAAAATAGTTGCTTCCGGTCAAAAAACGTGCTTCCGATTGCTGGATTTTTTTGGCTCCGAGCGACGTAGACAACCAACATGTGTACCAAATTTGAAACAAATCGGACTTAAAATGCGGCCGCTAGAGTGCGAACACATATTTACATATATACATATGATTTTTAATGACACCCCAAAACCTGTTCTGGGGACCATGATCGGGGCTCATTTGCTCTCCCGACCTTGTGTCTTACCATAAGGGCCACTGCAATAGCTCATTTTTCCTATGGAAATTCGTAAATAATCAAAATTTCCGTTTTCTTTGTTTGAAAATAAAGGAAGGTGTGAATGAAGAGGGGAAAAGAAAAAAATGTCACGAATGTGTCCGGCACGAAACAAAGTAGGAATTTGTCTTTTTGTTTATTTATCAATATTACAAGCACTGTATCCTTATAACACCCTATGACGGTCTCGGCCACTTCGGCAATCGAATGCCAGCTGCTTCACTGGCTTCCCATAAGAAGTCCATTGGTGCGACTTGTACTTTTGACACCTACATCGCCAAACCCAACCGTTGCAGTTGCAAACCAAAATCTTCTTCCTGGATTGAGGACGGAGGGCTACCCTATAAGTTGTATTAGTGTGATGCGGAGTTACAGCGGCAAGCCCGGGCAAACCAAAAATATATGGCAGCCCATGGGGCTTGGGGGGTTGGTTGCAGAGTTTTAACAGCACACTCTTACAATTAAATATATTTTGATTTGGCTTAACAGCTTGGGGCTCGAAAAGTTTAATTAAAATTGTTAAAAATTATATTTCAGT
>JAGFPH010014278.1:8000-24100 GCA_018207615.1 Philaenus spumarius | reverse complement strand
TGGGTTTATATTTAGTGTTTCGGGGTTCAATTATTAACAAATATTTTATATAATCTTAATATTTGTGTTTTTAAAAATCTATTTTTAGCACATACATTATATCAACTGTAGGTAAAATATCGCTAAAATATTTTAGTTATTCCTCTGGTCTGAAAATAAATTGTAAGAACTCTCGATCCTTGTAACAATTTCACGGAGTATGTGATTTGAGATATATATATCTTTGCATTATTTGATGCGAAACGATTTGGGGTTATTTTGTCAAAGCACGATACTTGATGTCCATCCGCCTGGATAAACACGGGAAGTGTGGGTGTTTCCTTTTATGGAAAAGCAGTAAAAGAAGAAATACATTAGTACTAAATATAGTAAAGAATTCAAAGGGAGCAAGGAAATGTATCCTTATAAAAGATATGTAAAGCAATAAATTGTTAGTTTAGCATGTAACTTTGACAAAGCACATGTTATTAACATGTAAATTTGTAGTTTAGTATATTTTTAAATATCAAATAATATGTTGAAAATATGGTACGATAACAATTTCGAAACCAACAAGACAACAAAATATAACTTTGTATATTAAAGAACAATATTTAAAACATATATGTCTAAACTTAAAGATATTGTTAATAAGACACGTTTTTTATTTACTTTCAACATGATCAAAGAACAAAAGGTAGGCCTAAATTTTATCCGTATTTGGACAACATATATTTGAAAATCTCAAGATTATAAAAATGATAAATTTTGAAATAAATAAAATAGTCGCAAAATAAAAAAGCATATGAAATAATCACTAGGAATATCTTAGCAAAAGTGAGCAAGATCTTTTTCGATTAGTGTTATTTAGATATAATATCCATCATGTTACCAAATTGTAACATTGTAGAACTTTTTTTATAATTATACATACAACTTCCTGTTTTTTCTCTAAAAATGTGTAAACTTTTAAAACCTATGTTCAAGGATATATGTCATTAATTCATACATATAAATATTATATATTTAGATTGTTTAAACAAACCGGGCTTCACGATATCTTAAGTTATTTTGGACGAATCGGCCTAAGAATTAAAAGTACACGACGTTGGAGGCGATAGGTGATTAGTATTTTAAAAGTGGCATGTTTAGTGTTATTTTAAATGCCTTTTATCTTGATCCGGGGAAGTTATAATAATCGTTTTATTATAAAATTGGATCTGAATTTGTATACATTCAGTTTCATCCTAGTTATTTTATTAAAGAGATTGAAAGGAGGAACCACGGCGAAATTTTAAGAAACATCGAACCATAACTTTTTAATTGAACTGAGATTTTTTGTTTGTGTACAAATTCAGTGACATAAACAAATCTATTAATATTTTAAACCCACATCTTGCCTAGCTCTATTTACACACTAAATGGTTATTTTATTCTAAACTTTAAACTTTAACACAGATAGGTCGGCCATCTTTTCTGAAGATAGAAACGTTGAGTGGGTCTAGGGAGGAGTGCAATTTTCAGTGCGACCTACTCATTTTACACCGTGGTTTAAATAGCTGAAAATGCTCGAAAACCTTTGAAATTTGACAAACTTACGGTTTAATAGTGTGGGATGTTGATGGTGTGTTTGTAATTTCAAAATGAAAATAGTTTGGTACTTTAAAAATCGAATAAAGTCCAAACTTGTTTCTACTTTTTAATTCGTGACATCAAAAAGTTGTATTGCGTAAAACATTTTTGTTTTTAGGGCAGGTGCGTCATGTAACCTACATTTTCCGAAAAGTATTTTTTTGAAGTAAATAACTATTGTAGTTTCTATCATACAGCAGTTAGAACACGAGCTTAGTTTCGTGGGTAATGTGCCAACATGTACGTACTTGCGACTTGTGAGTATTTGACTCCGCCATATTGTGTGAGTATTTGACTCTACAACTGGCTTCACTCTTGCGTTCGACTTGTCCAGTCTATTTATTTCTGTGGTCGACGGTTCAATAACAAACCATATGAGACAAACGGATTTTCGCTACATGCATATTCTATAGCCGTAAATTGTAATGAGAGATAACTTCAAACATCAACTAGGATGACACCATTACAATAGAATTATCTGCATACAATGAATGCAATGGATCCCACTAAGTACATTCAGGAGGGATTATCATAATTTCAAACAACTTCATTACTAAACAGAACAACACGTGAATTCATTGGTGTTATTGGTGAGGATGTTGCACCTGATATTGGATTGTATGCCTTAATTTATCAAGGAAACAGGATTATATATGTGTTTTGTTGATCTAAACAAGTTTTTCAATAACTACATAAATTAATTTTGTTAGTAACTTGTCTAAAGCACAAACACATCGGCATATTCATAACAAGACAACATATTTATATCTCTTAAATAAAAATTCAAAGATCATTTTCCTAATTTTGAAGCCGTTTATTTTATATGCAGATAAGTGCTGCAGAAAGATATACCTAAATTGGATCAATAATATGTATTTACAGGTGTGCTATATTTTGAAGTTTTTCTCTACTAAGGTTTTAAGCTGGGTTATTACCAGGGACAGTATTTCTAACACTGCAATCCTTCTTGATGGCAGTTAACAGAACTTAGACTGTTTTTATACGAAGTTAAACAAAATAAACTAAAGGTTGACGTGGATTACCAAATAGTATATCTCCCGGTTATATTAAACGGATTTTGATAGTGACCTAGACGTATAAAACAGAATCAGTAGTTTTACACTGTATACACTGACTGGTAGATGTATTATTTATACAGGGTGATTCAATATGAATGTTGTCTAAACTTTTAGTTTTAATCTAAAGTTTCTTTGTTTTTCGCTATTCTAAAATGTTCATATAATATAAATTATCCATTTTAATTATCTTATAACTTTTATTTCAATCATTTAATACATATGGGTATGGTTTATTATAAATTTAATCAAAATATATCCAATACTTCCGACAATATTTCTGGAAAATATGCAGACTTCCTGAAATAATAATAAAATTAATATTTTATTTGAAATATTTAGTTATAACATATGCGTCTAAACTGTTTAGATGTAATAAACGGTATTTGGACTAGACATATAAATAAGAAATCTATTTAAAAAAATCTGGAAATTGGTTGACCGTGCAGGCCAACCCTAGAACTTCCCGCTTAGTTTGAATTTTAAACGCTTAAAATGAGTTTTTTTGTTAAAATACCAAAAAACGAAAATTTGTGAATTTTTAAACAACGATAACTTTTGAATGCGTCGTCCGATTTTCATTTTCAAAAAAGCAGTCGACGCAGTTTTTTAAGCACAAAAAATGTATACATGGTTTTATTTTGATTTTTTCGCACACTTTAAAGTTATTTTTAAAAAACATAAAAATTCAAAAAAAAATTAGGTTATTTTTTTAAATTTCTTCGGATTGGCTCGATGGATTAACTCTCAAATCTAATTAGATCTAAGTTTTGATACACCCTTTCGAATGACATGTCGTAGAATTCAATCGGTTGATTCGTTTTTGAGAAACTGTACGACAAAAATGTATTTACACACATACATCCACACACACACACACACACACACACACACACGGTCGGACACCTCGGCGGGAATAGTCAGAATGGCTTCCTGGGACCTCAAAACGTGGAGATTTAATGAAAACTCGACTTTTGAAAATCGGACCGAAATCAATAACTTCCCATTATTGGTAGCGGGAAGTTAAAAATCTAGATACTTCTACATCATGTATGATTTTATTAAAAATGTTAATTGACAACTTATTTTTATTCAGTAACACGAAACTGATGCGAAATTTTACTTGGAAGTTGTAATTCTCGTGTTACAATTGTTATGTTATTCTACTGAAAATTCAATTAGATCAGTTAACTTATCCATAGTGAAGGTTAAGTATTTCGCTAACGACATAAAATATCAATATTTAAAAAAAAAAATATCTTTAAATATCTTTAAATATCTTTAAATATTTATTATTAAATTTATTATTATTATTATTAAATTTATTTATTATTAAATATATTTAAATATCTTTAAATAGTTATAATCTGTAAGTTGTAGCTCATATACCACTGAGGATGACGACTTTGTCGTTGAAACGCGTTTGGTAATAAACGTATAAGAGTGAGAATAGTGTTATTTTTATTTTTTTTTAAATATAAATTCCTTCTCACCCGTCAAGCTCAAAGTGTATTTTATAATAAAATATCAAAACACAATGATGTATCGTTACTAAATTCTTCATAACAATTTTAATTCCATAAATAGTTTGACTGTTGCTTTTTCATTAGTTTTTTCCGAATTAAAGTAAAATGGTAAGGATACCATAACATCCCATATTTAATGAGCTAAATTTTGTTCCTCGTGATATTTTTCTGAACATAACATATGAAGTTCTAAAAGATTTTAAACTGCTACAGTTTTGAAACCATCAGGCACGGATCCATAAATATATTTTAGGGGTTAGCGAAATACCGGGGATCTGGGAGTATGAAAAACTAATATTCTATGCAACCAGAGGAAAGGGGTTCCAAGAAATTTTTGAAAATTACAACTTTTAAACTGTCCTTTTCAAAATTTCTAACATTACATTTTGATGGACTGTATTGCCATATTTAAAGGGTTTTTTTTAAAAATAAGATCCGATAATTTGTCTTTTACCATCAGGAAACTAGGTTATATAAATACTTGTTTATTTTGTGTTACAACCATTAAATAAAATGTTCGACCATACAAATTGAAAAGGATTTCTTTCAAATCGAACCTTGACTATAAACTATTACATAAAATACTTGATGGTTTTATAAAACTGAATCTAACCTCCTTTTGTAATTCTTAGTATATTGATCAATCACTTTGTCTGTATTTGGTACAATTATCATTGGAATTGGTATATTCATCAGCGCTAGACCAGTCACCCTCTGTTTTCCCATCCATTCTGCACTAACAACATTTGTAAGAAGTGTGACAAAACCAAGTAGAAGGGTGTTAATTGTAGGCAACATATCTGAGTCTGTATAATCTAGGCAGTAAATTGCATTACTTGGAACTTGTGTAGATAAATCCAAGTATAAAATCCGCCTTTTTCACTGCAATAAACAGTGGCAGTTAAGGTTAAAAAACCTTATTTTTTAAGTTTTTGAGTTTGGAGGCAGTCACTCCCACCCTTGTATTAGTGCCTGAAAACCATTAACATTTTATTTTTTAATTAAAACTTTCATACAAGTTCTAATTATTTTATATCGACATTTCTATCCTGTACTCTGTCCTATTTTTTTTTTTTTTTTATAACCGAGAAATAGAAAATAAAACTTTTGCAGAAACGATTATATAAAAGAATAGAAATAAAAATTGGGATGGTCATAATTGTGTCGAACCAATGTTTGTTTAAAAATCACAACTCAATAGAGAAAATTGGGCCGAAATTTGGCTACTCAAAATATGGTATGCTTCTGAGTGTTATGTAGTGTTAAAAAAATAAAACTTAATTAATTGAAAATATTTAAAACAATATTCTAAGGAATTTTTAAACGCATAGTTTTAATACAAAATTGGCAAAACACAAATTTTTCTCTATTTATTTATAAAATGATTATAGCTAAACTTTGTGTTTAGAGATAATTAAATTATATGCAGGAGAACTATAGCAGATTCGAACATTTGGGAAATATTTGTTACTTAGTTGGCGTGAAAACTACACATACTATATAAATTACGTTACCATAAATACAGTGTTATTAATTAACTAAATTATACAAGGTGTTGTATAGAACTCTTAACCATCAGCTTCATGAACTGTATCAGCCCTTGAAATTATGTCCTCGAATCAACCTACACAGAGACATAAATAAGGGGCCTTAGCTCAGTACACAAGCTGTTATATAATATACGTTTCCCGTATTTAAATACAAATATGTACATAACCAAGTACATATTCAACTCAAGAAGTAATATTTGTACAAGTTAGAAACTAAACACTACCTAAGCAAATAACATCTCGTCATAATGAATTCACTACGAACTTCATGAAGATTTCATAGTCTATAGCTTGTATGTTTAGCGTGCATTGTAAACTAAAACCCACGGCATCATAACTTTGTATTATATTTATGTAGGTTTTCTATTACATACAGGGAGTATTTATTTAAATAGTGTTTCAATTATCTTAAATGTTCACTTTTATAACAAAATATTCGATGCCTTCTGAAATTGTATGTTGGATATTTATTTAAAAACATAATAACACAAAAATATTTCGAAAATGTTATTCCAGATACAATAAATTAATGTTTTTTACTAACTTTACAGGATGTAAATAAAACAATGAAATTGTTGTGTTATTATATAGCCCCAACAAATAAATTACATTAATTTTAATATACACTTATTTTAATTATGTATATACTATTTTAATAAATGTCCTTAAAGAATATTGTAATACATTTTTTAGTTTTCAACAAGTATATAAAAATGTTTTAATTGTTTTGTTTTATTAAAATAAAAAATATAGTATGTTTTAATTATATATATAGCCTATATTGTATTAAAACTTTAATTAATTTACTTTTAGGAAAACCAATATAATATGATTCAAAATTTTGTTTTCTTTTCATAAAAGCTGAGTAGTTATGCCCCCAAGACATCAAACAAAATTTAAATGAAACAAATTGTATACAAACAAATTATTATTATATGTTGTTTAATGAATACATTCTATAATACACATACATATTTGAATTATATAAAAGCATTTTACATCGTATTACGGCAATATGTAAATTTGTATCATCTTAAGCTCTTTAAGTTTCTAAGAAATCCATAAACTTTAAGGTTGAACCAGATCCAGGTAAAATATGTCGATTGAAAGAATCATACGTTAATTTAATAATATCAAACCAAAGTATAATACAATTTCTAGATGTCCGTAAAATATCCATAGAATAAATGTATTAAATCCTTCCATTTTCAAAGTTGGTTCTATTTTTGTTAACTTCACTGCACTAAACATATCTAGTCAGCCATCAGCTGCAACAAGTCAAATCCAATGATGTAGGAGCCTACAAGCTAACTCTTTGCAATCCGTTTCCACGCTGTGATACTACCACTCTACTCCACTTAAGCCCATTTGTGTTGCTCGAAAAAGCATTGTCAAAGCATTTCCTTAGGAATCACTATTAACAACATTTATTTTACACTAGTATCAGTTTTATTCTTTTTAAATAAATTACTTTGCATTTCATAAAATGTACAGTTTTCCTACTAAATAATACAATATAAACCTTTACTTTTAAATTGTTTATAACTTAATATAAATTGAATTTTGCACAGAGTTAGTTGTTAGTATTACTATTGTAAATGAAACAAATATAACATTTAAAGCAATTATATTTATTGCGTTTATAGCTTTTTTTATTTAAAGCTTAATATTATACAGTTATTATTAATTACCACTAATAGTTATTTGTAAATACATCAGGAGTAGGTAAATTATTAACAATTTAACAATAACTTTGAAGTAAACAATACGTTAAACAAATTATAACTACCATAAATATTTCCTTATTGAAATACTACTAATATTTTTAAATTTGAACTATCTATTGTAATTTTTTGTCACTGAAGAATATTATGCGCTAGAGATTGCCTATACACTCATACATAGTTTGGATACTTTTATTTATATGTTCTCTTACTATTGCTTCATAACATTATTTTTACAACCTCCATTAATTAAATATAAAAACATAATTGCAAATATTGAAATTTGTGGATATAACGGTGGTACCCTGAACTACTTTGAAAAATAGTTTAATAGCATTGACAATGCCTCATGGGAAAGAAACTAATAATAAAATCTATTTATATTAAAATTTAAACACTAAATTGTAAGCATTTATCTCTGATAATATTGAACGTAAATTTTTAACATGGCTAGTATAGCAATTAATTTAGTGCTTCTTTCAGATTGTAAACATATTTATACATGTCACGTTATTAAGTTTCAAAGTAGAAATACTTATTATTGCAATTTCTATTTAGTTCCGGATTAGAGAACAATAAAAGCTTGTCAATGATGACAAAAGTTGGGGAAGTATAGAAGCTTATGAATCTACAAAACGTGAGCTTATTAAGACAATATGGAACAATAATAAGTAAAGTGTTTTATTAAATAAATGTATATACATATAATAACCTATAAGTGCTGCAGAAAGACTGAGCTAAATCGGTTCAATAATATGTATTTACAGTTGTGATATATTTTAAGATTTTCTCTGCTATGTTTTTACGCTGGGTTATTACCTGGGCCAGTATGACTGAAATGTAATCCTTCTTGCTGGCAGTGAACAGTCTTCTTTATAAGAAGTTAATCACAAGAAAAAAAAGGTGACGTGTATTACAAAATAGAGTATCTTCCGGTTATATTGTAAAGATTGTATGTATAATATAACCAGCACTATAAAAACAGAATCAATGGTTTTACAGTTATACACTGTCTTGAAGATGCATTTATATAAGATGGTTCAAAATTAATGTTACATAAACTCTCAGTTTTAATCTAAAGTTTTTTTATTTCTCAATACTCTAAAATGGTGATATAAAATAAATAGTGGATGTATACTAACTTATAACTTTTATTTATTTCAAACATTTATTTACATCAGGGGAGTTTTTAGGGTATATTTAATAAAAATATATCCAATAGTTACGAAAATATTTCTGTAAATTATACAGAAGTCCTGAAATAATAAAATTCATAATTAATTAGAAATTTTCAGTAATAACATATGCTATAAAGTTCGTAAATGTAATTAACAGTACTTGGACGCGAAATATATAAATAAAAAATAATAAGTTTAAAAAAATTTCAGATACTTGCATATAATTTACGATTTTATTAAACATTTTCATAGACAACTAACTTATTTTTCTAGAGTAGCAAAGATTTGAAACTTAATTAATCAAAATATTAATTTTACTACGTAAAATGTAAAACGTAAAACGTTTTTAATGAGTAATTTACCCCATTAAACGTTAAAAGGACAGCATGTGATAGGCCTACCACTAAACATAGACATATGTTACAAAATACACTATCAATGTATATTAATAATTAAGTATTTCTTATAATACACAATTTCATCTTTCTGCAGAATTCCATAGAACCTCTAGCTTTATATGAAATTGTAATTGTACAGGAAAACTTTTCATATTGTAAATATATCAAATAATTGTTGATTGACTTAAAAACCATTTCAAACGTAAGTTTTCACCTGGTTTTTTTTCGTACAACCTTTCATTTAAGTTAATAATTTTCAGAAAAAGTTTTGAACAACTACCTCATTATTAAACACGGGCCAATCCGTGATTGGCAGCTATAACGTTCTATACATAACCCAAAAGTATATTACAGTCTTGGTTTTTGTTGAATTTTTAATGCTTACCAATCGTATCATTGCACATTTTTATTTCTATAATAACAACACAAAGCTGTAGTTAAAAGTTGTAAACATATCCTGCTTTAGTATTTTGTTATTAAAGGAAGTAAACTCGCTTTTATAAAAGTTAATTTATTTTTAATAACTAACAGTGTAAGACTAATTATCAAATAATAAGCTTTGCGCTAATATTGTAAATAAAACTTATATATATAACACTGATTTAAATAAAAACCCGAACCACAAAACAAGGAGCAAAAACTATAACTAAATAACTAAATTGTAAGTTAAGTTTAATACCTTACCCTTATGTACATTTCGATGACATGGTCATCATCCTCAGATGGTTTTAACACTACTAAAGTATACATAACATATTACAGCCCTATATATACTGTACACGCCCTCCCCCACTCCTCCCCATACCGGTTAATCCAAGACCGACCTGGTGGAGGAGGGGAATTAGGAGGAGCCACATTTAATGTTTTCTATAGTTTTGGCTCCTTGTTTTGTGGTTCGGGTTTTTATTTAAATCAGTGTGATTTTGTCGCCACAGTGCTCTTTTATTTGTTTAATCATATATATAAATCTCAAAATATTAAATTTACTATATAAAAGTAGTTATTTATAACATTAAATGTTGAAAGAGCCACCATGAGGTAGTCTTACTACTAAACAAAAACCTAACTTAAAAATACGTACACTATGTCTATTAATTACAGATTTCTTACAATATACGTTTCAATCTAACTGCAGAGTTCAAAATATCCTGTTACTTTATAAGCAACTAGCTGCTGTACCCGTGCTCTGCACGCCAACCCCGTTGGAACCGTCTATACACATAATCATGTTATCTTTACTTTATAATAAAGGTGTAGGATTAATAATAACACCAATAAATATTAGATGGTAAATAATGATGTTCAAATGAAATTATTTCTTATATTTTATAACAGCAGTTATAATAAATGTTAAAAGAACCAGCGATGATCAGGTCTACACTTGCATTAATAAATAAAGTAATACTCTTGATAAATAAAATGTATATGGATTTGTTTGAATATAATTCATCCATGTAGAGGCCAATTCTTTTCAAAATAAGTGTTTACACAGTCAACATGGAGGAAAAACTAAATAATAATATATTTTCCTTTCAATAATTATATTCAAACATAAAAGGAAATTAACAAAAATTACCATCTTGTGATACATTATTATACATAAATAAAGAGTTCTGAAATATAATGACACAATATAATAAATTTAATACAGATATTTAAGTAAACAGTAAATAGGTTTATACAAGTTAATTCTTGATTGTTGAAACGATTTTTAATATTAACATGTTTACACAAAAGAAATTTTTATAAGACAGCCTTATAAACAATATTTACAGCTTTGTTTTCTTTTGTGAAAATATGTAGGTCCTTTCCGCTTGAAACACGTGAGCAAGCAACGTACAATTGCCCATGGGAGAAACATTGAGTTTCCAAATAGAGTCCTGCAACCTTAAAGGTCTGTCCTTGAGATTTATTGATCGTCATTGAGAAGGCAACTTTTACCGGGAACTGTAGACGCTTGAAATTGAAGGGCAAGTTTGATGGTATAATAGGTATTCTGGGAATGAGTACTTCTTCCCCTTTTGCAGAACCAGTTTAAATTTTAGCTTCTATTACATTTTTATTTAAAGATTTTATCAAAAGCCTTGTACCGTTACACAACCTTGGTGGTTCTAAGTTCCGAAGTAGAATTACTGGTATACCCACTTTCAATTCAAGCTTGTGGAGGGGAACACCAGGCAGCTCCAAGGAGTTAAGAAACTCAACTGGGTAATGAACAGCTTGATCTTCTTCCATAATTGAATCTATAGATAAATAATTTGTTATTTCACTATGAATCATGTTTATAATTTTGCTGTTCAATTTGTTTACATTTTCATTTTTGGGTACTAGTATAGCTCTGCACGATAACCATTCAGCATCGTGGTAATTGTTTGGCAAGTCAGGAAACACATTTGATATAAGCTCTTCAGCAGAAGCAACCATGTGTTCAAAGTTTTCAGGGAAGGAAATCCTCTTATGTTGGTCAGTAATTATGCTACCATCGCCAATCTTGAGCAAATTATCAGAGAATTGCCCAGCATCATGGTCGTTATGGAGATTTACCCTCATGTTTTGAGTCAAGTGAAATTGCTCAATATAACTCCATAGCACGGATTTTTTTAAGCAGGCATTAATTTCGTCTGCTGGAGTTCCTCGTTGGACAACCGGTAGTGTTTGTCTAAAGTCGCCTGACAACAAAACTACTAAACCACCCATTAATTTTTTACTATTTCTGATGTCTTGAAGTGTTGTATTTAATGCTTCCAAGGCATGTTTGTGAGACATCGTACATTCATCCCAAACCAGTAATTTACAACGTCGGAGGACCTCAGCTCGATCAGAGGTTTTGCTGATATTACATTGAGCAGTTTCGGCAGTAGCTAGGTTAAGTGGTAGTTTTAATGCGGAATGTGCAGTTCTTCCGCCAGGTAGAAGTGTCGATGCAATACCAGAGGATGCAATCGCAAGAGCAATGTGATTTTCTTTTCTCAGCTGAGCCAGTATAAGGTTGATGAGGAAAGTTTTACCTGTTCCACCAGGAGCGTCTAAGAAAATAATTCCTCCTTTTTCACGCTCAATCCTTTGCAAAATCGTATCAAAAACTAATCGTTGCTCGGGTAGAAGTTGTGGTAACATATCCTGTACTTGGAGATTCAAATCGTTAATGTTGTAGGCCATTTCTTTAAGAAGTTCAGCGTTGATTCCATTAGGTAAGTGTGGAGCAGGTAAGCCAAACGAACTTAAATCCTTTCCACACATAGACTTCACCAGATCTTGGATAGCCATGAGCGCCTCATTGTATATGATGTCATTGTACTGAAGGTCAG
This sequence comes from Philaenus spumarius, assembly GCA_018207615.1. Taxonomy (NCBI): domain Eukaryota; kingdom Metazoa; phylum Arthropoda; class Insecta; order Hemiptera; family Aphrophoridae; genus Philaenus; species Philaenus spumarius. The sequence goes on along the minus strand of JAGFPH010014278.1, from coordinate 11,729 downwards.
AGACGGTTTCTCTGTTTCGATGTAAGATATCATCAGCCAAATCATTTCTGAAAGTTTCCCACAATGTTATAGGGCTTGACAATTCACACGTACTTATCAGTATTGCAAACAGATGGCGTACAAGAGAAGCTGAGCGAGTCAGAACAGCTTCTTCCATGGTTGACTCACAATGGTTGTCATTCTCAAGCAGGCCAAGAGCTTGACATGCTTCTCTGTACGTGCCGTACATTTGGTTGTTTACTGTTCTTAATTGCTGGAAAGATATAGGTCCTCGTACCTTGTGAAGAAGCAAACGAAGACAATAGCATTCAAAGTTTGCCGGATGCACAGTATACACACGGCCTAATGCATCTGAGTATTTAACATCCGTATAACCATGGACAGGTGTTCCTTGAATGCGGCGCTTGAATTCTTTCCTAGATGTGTTGAAAGTAAAATAGTGTGGAACCTCATGATACAAAATTGTTTTTGCAAAATCATCATCACGGCATAAATCAAAGAATGCAGTCAACGTGGTACGTGGCGGATTTTGCAATCTTTCATTGATGTTTTCCTCGCTAAAGTATACACGCTGACCATTTTCTAGGTGTACTGAGAGATGAGTCACTGTTGGTTTCCTATCATGCACCGGGAAGCCAAAAATGCGCCAAACAGCCTCATTACTACTTAAGTAACGTCCGGATTGATAAATAGTCACCTCATCCCTTAGATTTTCTGGTTGTGCGCCTCTCACCAAATTGAATGCAGCTTGGTCACTTCCCTTGTGGATATATTTGCAAACGTATTTTATTGCCTTAACAGAGCTACAATATTCAATGTTGATGTGTGCATTGAAGATCTTAATCAAAATTGGGGAATATGGGACAATCCAGCGGTTGTCTATCTTCACTGCAACATTTCCAGCAGCTTTCATATTAATGTGATTTGTGAATCCACCATCATCTGGACTGCGTCTACGGTACATGGGATAACCGTCGTCATTTGTTTGAGTGTTTTCGATCAAAGCCCTTGGATATCGTTTAGTGCATTTGCCGTCTTTCATGCATGGAGACTTTTGGTTGTAAGCTCCACAAGGTCCGTGAACCATGTGTTTTAGTACATACTCATGAAGAACAGGATCAGAGGTACGTTCTGGAATTTCAGAACTAACAATACTGTCAATCTGATTTGGACGGATTTTGTCACATAACCAAAGAAGGGAATTAATGTGAGGTAATCCACGTTTCTGCCACTCTACAGAGTACATAAAACACCTGACTGGGCCAAAGACTCCTCCTTTGTTTATTACTGCAACAAAAATTTTTATTTTTTGATGGAACACACGTGAAACAATGTCATGCCTGTCTGTTGTTTTCTGTCCTGGGAGCAAGGAATCCAGTATTTCGGCCCATTTTGGGTTGCAAGTTAAAGTTATAAATAAGTCCGGGCGACCGTAGTGTTTAACGTAGGTCAAAGCGTCTTGTGCCCTTTCGCTTAAATATCTCGGAGATCCTACAAAACTTGAAGGAAGGATAACAGCTTGACCAATATCATTAGCACTCAGTGTCCCATCGTTGTTCAAAGCATCTCTCAGATGCACGTAACTCTCGGCTCTGAGTTTTTTTGATTGAGCTTAATGTAAAGTAGGCGTTCAGTTTCTATTTTTGCGTACATGTCAACTATAAACTGGTTTAGAAGCTGTTTATACCGTAAGATAGTGTTAAAATTGTTTTCACGCACCATCAACAAGTACGCATAAAAGTCCATTGAAGAAACCTTCTTGTTTGTAGGGAGATTAGTATTTGGGTTCATCATAGAGATACAAAAGTGATACCCCTCTTTTCCTTTGAAGAAAATAAGTGGGTATTGTAAAGCATCGTAAAAACGGTGAGTTTCAGACACTCGTTGAAGAGTGTCATCACGTTTCCTTAAGACAATGTCTTGGCTCTCAAACTCATTTCCAGTAATGACGATCGCCACCTCATCTGTAGTAGGAGCATTGTACCGCCGTTCGTGTTCACCAGGTGGACGGTGATCGGCACGAATAACAACTTTGTAGTTATCTGTTGGTAGATATTCCATAGCCGTTTTAAAAGAACGGACTAATTGGTTTTCTTTATGAAGCATTCGCTGTATACTTTCGACCGTTGTACGGCAAACTCCAGGTATGTTGCTGCAACGTGTGTCTGTTTCAGTGTCGTTATCTCCAACAAAATATATTTGAAGAAAGCTATGGGGCTTTTCCGGAGGAGGAAGAAGGCAACCTACACTGTGATAAACTTGTCCCTGAATAGTAAATGTAGTATGAAAATCAGGAACAATAATGTGACCAGATGCTCCAAAGGATGTCATTTGGAAACACATATTGTATTTTCTTATATTTTGCAGGAACTCTTTTGATTCCCTTGTTTCCCCTTTGAGCAAAGTGAGAAGGGGTTCAGGTGGTTCTTCCAAAATAGGAACTTTGACTTTGCCGTTCGAGCAACACATTCCAACAGATTCTCCTGGCCACTTAGCTGCTCTACAATGCCTACATATCTTATTGATATATCCAATTGAAAGAAGATTATGATTGTTGTAGTCAGTTGTTGGGTCATAATTAAATGCTATATCTTTAAATGAATTCCACACACTCCTCATAAATTGTTGTCTTTGATTTCTTCGGGCGAGTAGGTTGGCTTCGTGCTGTTCATCAGTTTGAGTTAAACGCTGTGCAGCATGTCTCTGTACATCGAGTTCCAATTGTGCCTGCCGTTCGTCTTGGGTTTGAGACAGACGTTGATATGCGTGTCTTGATGTATCTTCTTCTCTACGTAGTAGACGCTGTTGCGGAGCTTCTTGTGAACGCTGAGATGCCATCCTCTCAGCGTTGTCTTGTAATCTTAAAAGCCGCTGTTGCGGAGCTTCTTGTGAACGCTGAGATGCCATTCTTTCAGCGTTGTCTTGCAATCTTAAAAGCCGTTGTTGCGGAGCTTCTTGTGAACGCTGAGATGCCATCCTCTCAGCGTTGTCTTGCAATCTTGAAAGCCGTTGTTGTTGAGTTTCTTGGGACCGTTGAGATGCTATCCTGATAGCATTGGCTTCTAATCGTTCCTGACGTTGTTCTGAAGTTTCAGAAAAACGTTGCAATGCTATATTTTCAGCATTGATTTCTAAACGCATTTGTCTTTCATGAGAAGATTCCCTTCTTCGTAGAGATGACATTGCCCTTGCCTTAGCAGAACGTTGTGTTATGTTACTCTTTTTCCTTTTAGGCATTTTTATGTTGTTTATTCCAGCATGTATGTTGTAAGTATCTGAAAAGAATTTAATTTACTTAGATGAAATCCTAATAAATATATCAAACTATAAACTTACCGATTATTGTCTTGAACAATCAAGATAAGGAAAAACTTCTGCTTGTAATATTACATTTGTAAAGTATAAGTAATCTTAAAATATGAATAACAACACATATTTACTATCACCAGTTTAAAAGTTCACCAGTTTAAATGTGTTTAAAAGTGACATTAACAGATAATTAACCCTGCATCTGGCAGTTTAAATGTTCACCTGTTTAAATGTGTTTAAAAGTGATATTAACAGGTGATTAACCCTGCATCTGGCAGTTTAAATGTTCACCTGTTTAAATGTGTTTAAAAGTGACATTAACAGGTGATTAACCCTGCATCTGGCAGTTTAAATGTTCACCTGTTTAAATGTGTTTAAAAATGACGTTAACAGGTGATTAACCCTGCATCTGGCAGTTTA
>JAGFPH010014277.1:0-12641 GCA_018207615.1 Philaenus spumarius | reverse complement strand
ATGGGGAGAGTTTTTGACTTTTATTTTGGGGAGGGAACTTTAAATTCATTTTAAATTATATATTGTAATCCAACCTTTTTCATTTTTTTGTACTTTAAGGGCATGTAAATTTTTATTTTTCATAATTAAGGGCATATAATACTTTTTTTTAATTTTTGGTTAATAAACCTAAATTGAACCTAGTTTTTGGTTTATTGAGTTAACCTCAAGGTATAATAACATTTTTGTAAGTGATCAGCTGAGACATTTCTGCAGTTTGGTGATTTTGGTTTTAAAGGTAAGTCTTTGAACATGTCCAGTCTATGTGGCCCAGTATAGCTTCCGATTCTTTTAATTCTTTTTGTCTAAGACTGGTACAGTCTCGGCCTCACCTAAGAACTTTGGCAGATTCAATTTACAATTAATTAAAATATTTTTTTGTTTACCTAAATGAATTATAGCCTGTTATTCAGTTATAGTGAAGTTTTTTACTAGCAAAACTATTTTTTCAATCGGTTCAGTAATTCCAGAGATTACCCCCTACATAGAAAAATAATAATAATAAATACAAAAATGTTACCTCTTTATAATATTAGTATAGATAGGCTAGGTTTTATAAACTATTTCATAGTTAAACATTTTTTAAACCTGGCAATGCGGTTTCTTGGTCTATATAATGAAATAATACATAACTTTATTTTTTCTCATATGTTTTATCAACCGTGTCTTATTATCCAACCTACTTTGATTGTTTAGTTTTTCCCTTATCTGTGTAAATAGTTTATCTACCATTTGCTCTTGGTATCCATTTAATATCCACTTCTTTTATATACAGTATTCGAATTCTAAATTTAAGTGTTCTAAGTTTAAAGGAATTTTTAAAGCACGGTTTTTCACTAACCTAAATGCTGATAGTTTATGGATAGTCAGGAGATTAGAAGTATTGTGTATCGTGATGTCGACATAAGTTTGTTTGCTGATGTTAAACTCGATTTCGTTTTTATTCCTCGAAATTGTGATGTCCAGGTAGTCGATTGTTCCATTCTTTTCCTTCTCGTATGAAAATACCAAGATATTGTGCAATTGGTTTAAAGAGTCAATCATTGTATCTGGTTCATTGTCTTCAGATCCATTATATATTATTAATATATCATCTACATGTCGGAAATAAGGTATAACGTCGTGCTTACAATGTAAGGTGTTATTTATTCTAGTGTCCAATTCCTGTTGAATACACTTCAGATAATAGACTAGCTTTCGGGTCTCCCATCATTAGGCCATATTTCTGGCAATAAATCTGGTTGTTGAACTTGAAGTAATTTTTGTTCATAGTAACTTTTAAGATTGTTATTATTTGCTTTATATAAGCTAAATTGTGATCTTCCTCAAGAAGCTTATAAACTATTATATCAATCACTTAATTGGTGGCGATGTTTGTTTATATATTGCAAATATCAAATTATATCATACGTAGATTGAAGGTAATTGGTATTTGCTTCAGCTTATCAACTAAGTCAATACTATTAGCAATGTTCCATATCTACTTTAAGAAAAGAAATTAAAATCATTGAAATTCTGTATCCTGGACCTCTGATATAATTAACCGAAGGTCGTATCGCTATTCCTTGTTTGTGTATTTTAGGTAATCCTCCCATAACAAAGGCTATTGGTTATTGCTTTATTCATTTTAGTGTCTTGTTTATTGATAAGCAGTTTGAAATTTTTACACACTTCTTAGTAATGTTACAATACGCCATAGTAGAATCTCTAGATATTTGCTCAAACCTGTTATCTTTGTATGTATTGTTCCGTTTTACTTTCTCACTATACTATAGTATAGAGAAAGTATAGTGATCGCAAACACAAATCCAAAAATTTGAAACTTTTGTGGAAATATCCATTTTGGGACCCCTTGAGTCCAAAAAAGTGGTGTTTACAAAATGTCTGTCTATATGTATACAAAGCTAGAGAGAAAACTATTCGATCGATTTCGAAAAAATGTTCACCAAACATGTCAACATGACAAACCTGTCATATTGATGCACGAAAAAAGGGTTTGACAAATTTTGAAAAACAACCCTCTTTTTGGCCAAAAAACCCCAAAAAATAATTTATTATTTTTTTTATACAAAAACGCTATAACGATTTTGATAAAATTTGGCTTATTTGTAGCCCTTAATGTACCCTACCATATGCAAAAAACAGCAACTTTCTAAAAATTCTCCTTTAGCTAATAATAAAAACAATTGATTTTTGGGTTTTTTTGGCCGAAAAGGAGGTTGTCTTTCAAAAATTTTCAAAACCTTTGTTCATGCATCGATATGACATGTTTGACATGTTGATTTTTCGTGCATCTATGCAGGCCTAATTGACGTGTTTGGTGCAAATTTGTTCGAAATCGATCGAATAGTTTTCTCTCTAGCTAATAATAATAATATTTATTAGTTAATCTCCTACTTTAATATCACCTCTCCTACCCCTCCTACCCCTCCTATAGTTATGAAGTCACAGTGAATCTGTTTAATAATTTAAATATGTATGTGAGAAATTATGTGCCAGTTCCTGGTACCGTTTATTACTTACGTAGTCATTATTATTTATTATGCATACAAATTTATTTTTGTCAACCTTTGTTTAAATATCCAGTTAAACTAATGGAGACAAGAAAGCAGCGGATGTCAAGACAAGATAATTGAATGACCCATCATATTACCTTAGACCCATGTTTTTCAACTGTGAATGAGGTTTCAACTGAAACAAGCTGTATCCGCTCTGCCACTCTGTTCTCTTACTCATAATACTAATATATATATACATTGGCATACCTTTTATATTAATAAGTTTAATATTCAACGAATTATTTCAATAGGTTTCGGGAAATTTGAAGTATTGAAACTGGACCAATATTAATCAAAAGCGATTAAAGTTGAAGATTTACCAAAAGGAAAAGGGATACAATATAGGCTGAAACTTTGAAATTTTTTCACTGAGAATTTATTTAAATTATAATTATGATTGTCACTTCTCTGAATATTATTTATATATTTGTAAATGGATTACGATATATTGCAGCATATTACTATTGTTTAAATCTTTCCGGTCCAGCCTCAATATTTAAATTGTCTCCCTTGGTAGAACTTGAGAGTAGTGAATATTTAAGTTCAAAGCCTTTCATTTGTATAATTGCTCATTACAAAGGATGAACAAATCCAATATCTTCTCTGCCGGCCTTTGTTCACTTTTGGGCGGTGAATATTAAGCAATCTAGTCTTTGGAATGTTCGTACTGCTGCATAGCTTTTATTAAATAATCATCGTACATCCACAGTTCAAATAATTAATTTTCTTTAGTATTTGTTGAAACAAAACGGAACAAGACTTAATATTATACATCTTAACCTGTTAATTACCCAAATTTTAGAAATCAGAAACTAGTCCTACAGTTTTATTTTAAAAATTTTCTTAATTTACTTCATTTCTATATCATATATCTATTAATCACTTTTATTTATCTTGTATGCAGATGTTTTTTATTCATTTATAATATCAAATGTTTTATACACAAAAAAAGTATATACACATACAAAAATACCCATGAAACATTGTTTCTACAGTGTTGAAAAAAGGAATGGACAAGGGTGAGTTTTTATTGCAGAATTACGGGAAAATTATAATACATTGTATTTGCATGCAAAATTTAATAAGGTGTTCTTTACTTTATTCTATATTATACTATCTGAAACGTGCCTGAATTAATAAATGTATTGGTTGTGAGATTCCGTGTCCATGATTTATTCTATAAAGTATATCTTCTCACAAGTCAAGCTCAATTGTTAATTATAAAGACAAATATACTAAGTTATAGCCCTATTTATAAACCAAACCATTAAATTTGCTTTCGGCTCTTTCAAACCAATACAATTTACTGTAAATACACCGCTATATTATCATTAGCACTAAAGTTATAGCAAGGCTTTAAGTAAATGTGCTCGCCTCAGGCCTCAATAAAACCTTAGAGTGTATGTATACTCAAAGGCTTGGAAAGACAACATTACAACAGTTACGGGTGTAAAGTAATTTTGTTAAGGGTATTGCTGTTTCATTTTCTAATTTGCCTATGTTGCTTTAATTGGGGAAAAAAACAATAAAAATCGGAATAAATAAGGTATTTAAATAAGGATAAAACATATAAGATGTGGTAACTATCAAAAATATGTTTTCTTTATGCATATAGAGGATAATATTCTCCTATTATAATTTGTTTACATAATTCCTAAAAACGTTTCATTTTATTACAAAAAAAAAATATAGAAAATAATAATAAAAAACAAACAACCGGAAGCACTTTTTCCAAGTACTTCCCGTTGGCAAAAAAAGTGCTTCCGGTTGTTTATTTTTTATCATTATTTTCTATTTATTTTTTTACCCCATTTTTAACAAATTTGAGTTTAAATAATTTTCTTTTTAATTACAAAACATGTTCTAAAGTGCATGATCGTTGCAGCGCTCATATTTGACTAGCGCTGAAATAACCGGACCAATAATCGTAAGATTTATTTTGTAATAACTATTACCGAAAAAAAAACAACACGTAAAGCTTTCTAAAAAAGGAATGATACCATAAATTGGCCATCGATCTTGTATACCAGGTGTCTTAAATATCCCCCCCCCCCTCCCCTATTATTTTTTTTATTAATGGAAATATACAGATTTGCTTTGGGAATTGTTAATATGACCAAAAATTTAGTTTTTTGGTGTATCGTAAATTTCAAACCTTCCCCCGAAAATGGGGTATTTTTGGATAAGTTGGAAATTTTAAATGATAACTCCTATTGAGTGACATCTCATTTTAAAGGTCTTGATAAAAGAAGGAGATTTTCGCAAACTGGAGGTCTGTATGTTGACTGTGTCCAACATAATGGGTCAATGAAAGTTATAATTTTCCCTAAAAACTCCTATTTAAAGTTTCATTATTAATTATGTTACAATGAGTAAAACTTTTAGCACTCACTTCATTTTCACTCAGATTAAGGGTTCGAAATGAGAACTATTGACTTCTTGAAAAAAATGCAGCCTGGACTCAAAGTGTTGCCTATAACATCTCCCCAACATTTCTGGTGTGATAAGGTGACAAGCGTGTTCGATCCTTACTATGTTTTATAACTTAGATTGAATAACCTACTGGTTGAAACCCTTTTTAAAAATAACAGATGTATCATCTTTAACATTTTGTTGATATTTAAATGGGGAACTTATTTTTCTTTCTAAACATAAAAATAATTATTAATATATTTTTTTTAAATACTCCATTTTTGGTCATGTTAACAATCTAGAAAGCAAATCTGTCTCATCAATAAAAACATAATAGGGGTGTGGGACTTTTAAGACACCCGGATTATCTATATATATAAAAGCGAAATACCACTGACTCACTCATCACGATTTCTGAAAAACTACTTAACGGATTGAAATGAAATTTAGTATGTAGCTTCCTCTAGGGCCGTAAGTGTTCAATAAAAAAGGGTTTTAAAAAATTTGGAAATTTTAGGGGGGTTTGTGGGGATTAAAGTAATTAAATCACGATTTCTTCAAAACTACTGAACGGATTGGAATTAAATTTGGTATGTAGCTTCCTCTAGGGCCATAAGTGTTCACTAAAAAAGGGTTTAAAAAAATTGGAAATTTTAGGGGGGTTTATGGGGTAAAAATTACTAAATCACGATTTATCCAAAATTACCGAACAGATTGGAATGAAATTTGGTATGTAGCTTCCTCTAGGGCCATAGGCGCTCGCTAAGAAAAGGTTTCAAAAGATTCTAAATTTTATTGGGGTTTGGGGATCAAAGTAACTAAAAATCTAGATTTCTCCAAAACTACTGAACGGATTGGAACAAAATTTCGTATGTAGCTTCTTCTAGGGCCATAGGTGCTAACCAAGAAAGGTTTTAAACAAAATCTAAATTTTAGGGGGCTTTGGGGGAATTAAATTTACTAAATCAAGATTTCTCAAAAACTACTGAACGGATTAGAACGAAATTTCTTATGTAGTTTCCTCTAGGGCCATAGGTGCTCACTAAGAAAGGGTTTAAAAAAATTCGCAATCTTAGGGGGAGGGGGGTCAAAGTTACTAAATCACGATCATTTGTCGCATTTATTTCACCAAAAGAATTATGCAATAGCGAAGCATTGCCGGGTCAGCTAGTGTTTATATATACGAGTAACTATATAATGGTAAATTTATAGGTTCTCTTCTTTGAAACAATATAGGTGAGCAGATCAAAAGTAAAAAGACGAGATTTTCTGCTGCAATGCCAAACATTCACTAATGAAATAAAAATCCAAATTGAAAGAAATATAATTACAATTTTTTAAACAAATTTTTCTCATTGCATTAACCTGGACAATCCTTTTTTAATTTTACCCCAAAATTCCACCCATTAGAGCTTTATACCTTCAAAACTCAAACAGAATTCTGGGTCAATATACATCTACATTGTAAGTAGAGTTTTTAAACAATCACTTAGCTCTGTATTAAAAATATTGAGGTAGTTAGTGCGTCCGACAGATTTCGAGGGAAATATGCAAAAAACAAGAATACTTTTTGGATGATTATCTAATTTTTTTAATGGCTCGACAAGGTGGTTCAGCTTGACCTAAAAAGTTAAATGAAAAGTCAAATCACCAATTTGTTCACTTAATAATTACACTTTGAAACAAAATATACCTTTTTTAATTTTTAAAGTGGTCTCTTTAAGTAAACATGTACACGGTGATTATGTTTAACGTTGGTTCTGTACATTCGTTTGTTTCTTGGCGTTCAGCAACACGAACGATCTGCTGGATAATCTTGAAACTTATAACATAATTAGTTAAAAATGGCAAGTAAATTAAAATAGCTGCATTGTACGTTTTAAAAGATGTAATACCCAATGTGTCTGTTTTTATTCATACATTTTCTTTAACGATATTTACAATACATAAACATCCTAATACCTGTTCTGAGGGTCATGACCGGTGCTCCTTGACCACTCCTGACTTTACTCCCGACCTTAGGTCTCACCATAAGAGTCAATGCAAAAGCTCATCTTTCCTAAGGAAATTCGTAAATAAGCTGCAATAACCAGTTGTAGATATGGTATAGTTTTATTTAAATTTTCTCAAATCTATTTTCTTGCTAGTAAAAACGGAAGAGTTGGACGAAAAATTCGCTTATTTGCACACATGCATTTGCTTATCACGTCTCTAAGATGGTTTGCGAGCTTTTAATCACATTGTCATTCCGGGTATGTTATGGAAACGCCAACTTTGGTTTCATATCCAGGAAAATACCCCCGCATTTTGATACAATATTCGTGAACTGAATTTACAATAACTTGAGTACAAATAGAAAGCGACTGTCACGAGCGTAGAGTCATACGTGACTGCACACTTTCAGCAGTGCTCTTACTCTTTCATATTTTCCATGTTTAGCCGAAGGTTGGAACATTAAACGCCCGGACAATATATCCGTTCAAGTTGAAAACATACGTGTATTAAATGTACCAGATTTATGATCGCTTGAGGGTTTCATTACAAATTGTTTCCTGACATATAGTTACAGGTAGCTTTTAGTAAACAAATATTTTAATATAATGGCGATGGATTTCAAAATAACTTACGTCTTACCTTTTACTTTCTCACTATACTATAGTATAGAGAAATTATAATGATCGCAAAAAAAATCGATGTTGAGATTTTTGTGAAAATGTCCGTTTTGGGACCCTTTGAGTCCAAAAAAGTGGTTTTTACAAAATGTCTGTCTGTATGTATACAAAGCTATAGCGAAAACTATTCGATCGATTTCAAACAAATTTACGCCAGACATGTCAAGTAGGCCTGTATAGAGACAGGAAAAACGGTTTTGTAAATTTTGAAAAACAACCCCATTTTTGGCAAAAAAAACCCAAAAAATCAGTTATTATTTTTTTATAAAAAAACGGCTCTAACGATTTTGATAAAATTTGGCTTATTTGTAGCCTTTTTGTACCCTACCATATGCAAAAAAAACTGCATCTTTCTAAAAATTCTCGTTTAACTAATAATAATAATAACTGGTTTTTGGAGTTTTTTTGTCCATAAAGGGGGTTGTTTTTAAAAATTTGTCAAAACCTTTTTTCGTGCATCTATACAAGCCTAATTGACGTGTTTGGTGCAAATTTGTTCGAAATCGATCGAATAGTTTTCTCTCTAGATAATAATAATAATATTTATTAGTTAATCTCCTACCTTAATAAATCACATCTCCTACCCCACCTACAATTATGAAGTCACAGTGAATCTCTTTAATAATTTAAATATGTTTGTGAGAAAGTATGTGCCAGTTTCTGTTACCGTTTATTTATTTTAGTGGTAAAAAGGTTTAAACATCGTGTATAGTTTCAAGGGTAAAAATTTAATTGCAATTAAACAAATATTTTACACGTTGGAACGTGTTTTAGTTTACTGAATGTTTGAAAGCATGTCAGCTAAAGGGTTTATGAAATAGAATAATTTTAACAGACTTATTTCTCAAATCTCTGCATCTTTGTACATATTTTCCTCGCTTGTTTTCCTAATTTTGGTTTTTTTTTATCGATATTGTATTATTGTTATAACATTTTAGAATTATGCCCATATACTAAAAATATCTCATTATTGGGCTATTTTTAAGCTTGGAGCCTACTCAGGTGGAACCTTATGTGCAGACGAGGTTCAGGTTTCAATGGATTACCTGGGAATGTGGGTGTCATTAGTAACTGGTCTAATAACTTCTTACAAAGTGACGGGAACCTTACTACTAAAGTTGAATGCAAGACAGACTTATGTTTTGAAAAATAATGTTCAAATAAATGTATTAAATTACTTTTACATGATATGACGTTATACGAATTTTAGTTAAGAAACATGATAATGTTGAGTCTGAAAGCAACCGCGTCCGTGAGTAGACTCATAAATGGGGGGGAATTATGCTTGCCTTTGCCTTGTGTGATTAGAGTTAGTTTAGTTTAGTTTAGTACGGGACGAGCAAAGAGTTGATTTAATAAACAATGTTAAATAAACTACCCGTTTACCGCTTCTTTAACGAACCTTCTCACCACCACCCATCCTGACAACGCACGTACGTCCGAAAGAGGACAGAAGGCACAGCCCGACCAGGGAAAACGCCATCGCTGGAGGAGCCGGACGCAGGTGAGGCGGACTGGCAGCGAGGGACCGTTACAACCGTTGATACAAGTGTTGCAAACGCAAGTTCCACATAAGTTAGATTTAAAAATAGAGTTGTTAGAATTGATCAAAGTTTAAGATAACTTCATAAAGGGTAATACAACCGTTCAAAGGTTCTGACGACAAAATTGATCGATATTCTCTCATCCCGAACTGAACAAATGCAAGGAAAGAAAGTGGATGCGTTCATACTCTGTAACGAGCATCTTGCGTCCTCGGATTATCGACTGGGCTTTGTGAGTTTGTACCTTGATCTTGCTTTCTCGGATTACCGACTGAGCTTTGTGAGTTTGTACCTTGATCTTGCGGCCTCGATTATCGACTGAGCTTTGTGAGTTTGTACCTTGATTTTGCTTTCTCGGATTACCGACTGAGCTTTGTGAGTTTGTACCTTGATCTTGCGGCCTCGATTACCGACTGAGCTTTGTGAGTTTGTACCTTGATCTTGCGGCCTCGATTATCGACTGAGCTTTGTGAGTTTGTACCTTGATCTTGCTTTCTCGGATTACCGACTAAGCTTTGTGAGTTTGTACCATGATCTTGCGGCCTCTCGATTACCGACTGAGCTTTGTGAGTTTGTACCTTGATCTTGCGGTCTCGGATTACCGACTGAGTTTTGTGAGTTTGTACCTTGATCTCGCGGCCTCGGATTATTTACTGGGCTTTGTGAGTTTGCACCTTGATCTTGCGGCCTTGGATTATCGACTGAGCTTTGCCTATTTGCATCCCAACCATCGACATCGCACAGAAGCTGCCCCTCGGTAGAATCCTCCAAGTGGATTTAAACCAAGTATAGTACTGGTATTTTACGTTTTGATCGATTTTTTAAAACCAGACGAGCTATAAGGTCGTTAAAAATATAAAATAATCTCCCATATTATTTTTTTTTTTACATAAACCACAAAAAAGTTTCATTCTAGTACGAAAAAACTCAAAAATATTTTAATTCATGTCAAAAAAAGTTCTTTCGGTTGTTTGATTTTTTTCGCTGACGAACTCGTTCGTACAATTTAGAAACCCAACGTGTGTACCAAATGTTAAATGCGTCAATTATAGCGCGAACACACACACACATATATATATTTAAGGTTTAATGACACCCCAAAACTATTCAATAAACGATGTCTTACTTTAAACGGAGTCCTAGGACTTAATAAACTGTCCTAGTATATTGGAACTCATCCAAAGTGCTTGGTGCGCCTGAAGAAGTTTCCACTTCAAAAATACTGTTTTGGTTTTGAGTGTAGTATTTTGCTGAAAGGCATTTAAGGCTATGGAGCAACTGTTGACCGACCTTGAGGCAGGCAACGATGCTAGGCAAAAAAATGCATCAAAGCAGCTAGGACATGTCATTACCATGCCTTTTACAGAGAGATAGACTTTTACCTCGGCAAGAAAACTTCTTATTTTACAGAGGATTGTAGTTAAAAATTTATAAGATGTTGTAGAGCAATTTTGTTCCACTTAAGTTATAAAAATTGGGTAAAGGGGCAAAATTATAATGGCCGTCTGTGTACCTTAAATCAGTTTAACGGTACGTATTGTTTTATCGAAAAAAGTACAATAAAGTATTTTTGATGTAGGTGGTTTAAAACTCACGAAAAATTTATGGAAGAGGTTTTAATGTATTTAAATGTGCACATTTGGATGCGGCTTTTAAAATTTGTCCAATAAGCATGGCAGTACAGATGGTCTTAGCTAAGAAATTTCATTCTGTAAAAAATTCAAACTTTGGATATATTTCTTAATAAATTTAAATTTAACTCTTTGAAATTAATTAAATTTTTTAACGTAAATATTTGTGTTCCAAGTTTAATTCGTACAATTAATTAGGTGTAAAGCTTCTTGTATTGTTGGGTTTCAACAGATGTTGTTACTACCCAACCAGGCAGACAGCCTAATAATCTATGCTTTGAATATGCAACATTGATTAATGTTAAGTAAGTAGTTTGTTTGTGGGGAACCATTTTATTATTATAGGGACATTTAAATGTTATTCAGAGTTACGCGAGCCGAACGTACGTGTGGCCGCGATCGTTTTTTGCAACCTACTGATTTTCCTTATCAGTCCAGTGTGCATCCTAGCTTAAGTTGGAGGGGGTCCATCTGAATGATTTTGTCAAATATATTGTTGGATTGGAATAAGGCTGTTTCATTTAATAATATTGTTGGGTCCATTTTAGTGTGTTTATAAATTTGGAATTCCTCCAAAACGTTCATAATAGGGCCTTTCGAACATTTATGTAATATTTGCAGGTTTTTGTCTATATTGGTGTAACTGTGGCTTGTTTCTATTAAATGTTCTGCAAATTTCGAAGGTTTATTATTGTTGCTGGTATTCTTATTTGGGATATGCTCTTTAAATATCTCTATTGAATGTTGTGTTGTGTTATGTGTTACATGTTGTTTGTGAATGTTTTGTATAAGTGTTTCATTTTAAAAACTTGACTCGCATTAACAAATGTAAACTACTAGTGAAGTGTAGGTTTGATAATGCCTGAAAAGAACAGGCGAAACGTACGTCACCAGGGAATAAAAAAGAAAAATAAAGGACTGAGAGCTGTAAGTACACAAAAAACAGTAAATTTATAGTATTTTATTATGTTTCGCCAAATATTGTGGTATCCTATTTGTGTTGCAAAACTATATAACGAACTCTATAACCAAACTGTATAACTTTAGTTCCAACTACAGTAGTTCCATCTGAGTAGGTGATTCATTTTAATACTAAATTCATTTCTTACTTTTATCCGTATCAAATTCACTTTCTTTTTTGACCTATTCAATATTATCCTGAAAAATTTTTTAGTTTTCATCCGTCAGTATATTATTTATTCAGTAAATTTAATACTCATTTTACAAAGAGAAACTTATGTAGTACAAACCAAAACAAACTAGCTTCAGGTTGTTTCAAACCGGTACAATATTCTGTAAACTGCATTCATCTCATTATCAGACGAGCTATGGCTTTGCTTTCACAGAATGAGCTCACCTTAGGCCTTTCACCTTACTAGCGTACAAAACAATGTGACAGCCATTTGGACCATTATTTAATCCATCAAGTTCCAATATGGACACGATACAGGTCGGATGGCAGGTCATGAGTTTTGAGGCTTTTTTAAGCCTAAATATATGAAATAAAAACATAAGTAAATTCTTCACTCATAACATCATATCTATTTGCAAAACGATATATAGAAATGACTTAGAAAATCAATAATTTGTTTATTTATAGCTACCAAAATCCTAACCACGGCACGGTTACTACTTGGTCCCGTTAAAGTAAGCGAGGAATGAAAGACTAGTGGATTTCGCTGACTCATCCCGACGTTGATTCTCTTAACCGTTTGTGACTAATTAAAATTATGACTTAAGCGGCATGTCTATGTTTTTAACAAAACTAGTATTGCTTTTCTATCT
>JAGFPH010014276.1:0-15980 GCA_018207615.1 Philaenus spumarius | reverse complement strand
ATAAGTGCGGTATATATATGTGATGAGGATTATTTGTGATGTGTAATTAGTACGGTATATTTATATTTGATGAGGATTATTTGTGATGTGAAATAAGTACTGTATATATGTGTGATGAGGATTATTTGTGATGTGTAATAAGTGCGGTATATAAATGTGATGAGGAATATTTGTATAAATAGCTTTTTATTTTATTAATTTACAAATCATTTATATAATTTCAGGTACAGGAGCACAGAAGAAACTTGCAAAAACAGCTGCTGCGGAGGCTATGTGGAAGGCAGTAAACGAGAAGAAGGCCAATTTAGAAGGTGGTGAAGCGGTAAGTATGATTTTTGAGTGTTGTTTAAAATGTTGTTAAAACAAAATCAAATGTTTATTTATTACTGATATTTTTGAAGTGAAAACTTCTTTAGCGGCGTTGGGCACTTTTTTTTTTTATTGCTACAGTAGAGGTATTGTGGACCGAGGGTACCTCATGTAAGCGAAAACTCTGATAACACACGGACTCTGTCAAAAATCTAGAGGGAAACTCACTTTAAACTAGTGAAATCAAAGTGAAAACGTGGTCAAACATGTGAAAAAATGGTGTCTACTGTATTATCAAATGAAAAACTAACGTCTTAATGAAAATACAATACAAAATGATAAAAAGACATACATAGGCATGTTCCAGTAAAAAAAATATTTTTTTAAGAAGCCTAATAACGGAACTCGCTTGCTGGTAAACTAAACAAACAATATTTGCAGTATGACACATGTGAAGTTTACTTGATACTGAATCAAACAGCTGTATTCACAAAAAAACTAAAGGAGACGTGTGAGAGGGGAGTAAGCCGGGCAGGGTAGAAATTAGACACAATGGACAGAAAGAAGCAGGTGCAAGATTAGGAATGATGACATCACCATCGCGTAAACAATAATCACAAACGTCTGTCCACTCTTACAACGCTACTACCCGAAAACCCGATTGTTTGTTTCGTTCACTACTTATAAATAAATAAATTATATAATTTATTTAGAAAATCTATTATTCCTTTGTATAAGCAGTACTTGTACCGATCTAAATACCTTAAAATGTAAAAAATACTAAGCCTATTGATGATCAGCAAAGCATTGGAATTACTGTATTGTACAGTATTTAATGATTACAAACTGTGCATTTTATTTACCAGAACAATTTTTGACTAAACATTATGCGACTAATATAAGTACAGTAGAGAAGATTTGCCGCTTTATGCGAATTTCACTTTGCGCGGTTACTTTACCGCAAACCGAACTTTTTTTTACTGCCTCGGTTATCCCGGAACTCGGTTGGTCGCGGCTCTACTGTATTTGGGAAGAGATACGATCACACTGAAACTTGAACGTCAATGATGAAATCGTATTATAGTTCCAACTTACATTTGCGGGAACTGTAACTCGATTGCGATCATTTTATGAAACATCAGTCCCAAATCGCAACCATCGCCTCTAAGAGCAATCGCTGTAGTTGTGATAACTTATATTGAATCACGGTTATATTGTGAAATATTGAAATTAAATTGCAATCTCAAACTTAAAAACATTTTGTAAATGCCACGATTCTGCTACAAATGCTAAAACATTTTGGTATCATTACAAGATGTTCTTCACTCTCGCACATCAATGTAATGTAATATTTTGTTCAACTGTAATTTGAATATACATTATGTGCATTTTGTTCTTAATCGCTTTTATAATTGCTATTTTTATTTGTTACAGAACGTCCAGCCTGCCGCTGCAGAGGCTTTGCCAGTTACAAAAATCATCGTAAATGTGGTAAGTTATAATTTATTTAGCGCATGACTTTTCTAGTGAGGTTTATTACCCCGAGGCTTCAGCTGAGAGAGTTATAATCTCACGACAAATTAAGTATATATGGTCCAATTATGAAAATCTCAACTGGATTCGATAAATAAAACAAATATGATTTCATCAGAAAAGTGTTTGCCAAAATTTCGCCCAGCTACTAATAAAAATGTTATAGCGTTTTTTAGAAATTTCATCCCATAGACAACTTTTTTTATAAACTTTCTCCGATTTCCACATATAGGGTATCAAACGAAAGATTTTAACGAGTACTTCTGCAGTAAAATTTAGGCTAAATTTCATATGCAATTCTCAACAAGTATAAAATTTAAGACTTGAATATTCCGAATTATTACATGTAAACATTTGTAATTAATTTTAACTATGTTGTATTAAATTAACAAAGTCAGCCATCATGTATAACTTTCATTGATACCCACAATTCATCGTTCCAAGTACTTCCACAGTAATTGAACTCAAAATTTATAATTTAGGTTAAAAGAAGTATTGCTCAATAAGTATAATATGACGTAGGACGTAGATGATTTAAGCGGCAAAGCCTGCGGGTAAACTGTGTTTTCACAGGTGTCAGAATTGTCAATCTGTGGAGCGCAGTGGCCAGTCGAATTAGCTGCTGAAATATTCATCTGAGACTCTGACATCAGAGGTGACAGATGATCATGAAACTTGTATGACACGAACCTTGGTCAAGATGGCTGTGGACAGTCATCTTGTTGTGTCAGGTTTGTTTACATTTTAGGCGCTGGGAAATATTTGTAGGTTATGAAAACATTTTATTTTTAGTAAAGAAATTATTTTCAATAATAGTAAAGAAAATATAATGAAGAATAGTTATGAAATAAATAAATTCTTATCCTACATGATTTTTATTAAAAAAAAAATATTTTTTATTTTTGAATTAAAAGATTTTTTAACTTTAAATTTTGTTTTATATTATTTACACATTTTATTTATGCAACACGTAGGTTACAATTTTCCTATTTTATTTTGTTTCATTTCATAATAGAAGACATATGTTTGAGATTTCATGAATTCAGAGAAATTTTACTCCTTTAAACATTTTCTGGTTTTAGAAGCCACTCCCCTAGAAATGGGAGCTTACTTCCCGAATGTGATTACTTCTGAAAGGTTTAAAATTTTAAATAAATGCTTCCCTTCTACAGCTACAATACAAAATCTAATAGTAGTAGGTTTGGTCAAAGTAATCTTCTACGTACGATCAGTACTCGGTTCTCGGAATAGCTTTAGGTTTATGAATGAAGTTTTTTATTGAAAGGTAGTCCAGGATTAATTTTATATATACAGTAGAGTTCCGCTATTCTGAACTAATTGGGACCGAACACTGTTTGGTTTAGCGGGAATTCGGAATAGGCGGATTTCATGAATAATATCAACGTATTGACTTGTAAAGGCGTAAATTATGTGCGGGGAGATCTGGTAGTATCAGTTATATACAGCGTAGATCGGCTCGGAGGAAAGCGAGGAGGAGGTGAACGCTCAAACTGAACACACGTAGACGCGGCAAATACTCTTGACCTCGCCTTAGTGTAGGTTTTCACCATCCGTTTTTTCCTTCCGTTGCTTTACGATTCTGTTTCCTTCTAAGCACGGAAGGGAAGTGATAGGTTGTCATCCCACAGTCTGTCCGTTAGTACCACATCGTCTTGAAGAAAGATCGAGAACAAACAAAGATTCGTTCGAGATAACAAAAACGGAGGAGAAAAACGGATGAACGCAACTGGCAGGTGGCAACAACACTACTAGTGCCTAGCTGTTGTGTCTAATCCTTCCTTCTTTCCGATGGACCCGGTATCTGTTTCACCGGACGCTTGTTGCGGTTGCTTCCTTCGCGCAAAATGGATGGAAAACGCGAAGGAAACAAAACCAGTTCTCTTTCCAATTTGCTTTCAGGTGTTTTCATCAAGCTTAGGCTCTATGTATGTCTCTATTTAACTTATTTGTCTAACAATAAATGTACGTTTTTCACGAATATATTTTTGATTTCTCCTGTTTTTATGTTAAAAAAATCGGTATTTTTTCTGAACTCTGTTCGGAATAGCGGGACTCTACTGTAGTTATTTAACAAAGATCTAATTTTTTGTTTCAGAAAGAAGAGTTACTCGATACAACATCTTCCACTCAGGAAGAAGAGGTCCCTAATAAAACACCTGAGGTATGCCAAAAATAAAAAATAATCAAATTGAATAAATTGAGTTTTACCGCTTTAGTACTGCACTTTTCATTGATAAACAATTACAAAATTGCATAGGACATGTCCGTTTACATTAAAATTAATTCAGAGGTCCTGAGAATTGACCACGTAAGGTATTTATTGGTCACGACCCCACTGCTTGCCGAAACGCTGTTGCCTCCAGTGCATAAATACAAGGAAATGTCAACACATCCCGACAGGCCATTCCTCAGATTTGCAATAATAAGTAGGCTCTTTTCTGTTTGACAAATAGTCTTTCTATTTGCAGCCAATTTGTTTTTCCCCATATACATATATTAATACTGTAATTTAGATGAAAATATACAGTGTGATGGAAAAGGGTAATTTATATACATAAGCGTCTTTGTCCTGACTGACTAACTGGAATCAACGTAGAGCAAAAACTACTTGAGATATAAATTCAATAGTTTAAATAATATATTCTTATGGTGGCTTGGACACACGCTAAGGAAGGTTTTTGCAAAATTTGTGTTTTAAAGCATACAAATAGTGCACATTCAGGGTTTCACTGCCAGTCCTATAACAGGTAATATAGCTGATTCGGAACAAAAGCTTAGCAACACATGTTTGTTTACATTCATTACCATTAGGGATGGGTCGATTCTCGATTCCAAAAGTCGATTCCACCAATTCTCGGCACTGGAATCGGCATCGAGTCGATTCCGTGAAAGTCAATTCCGATTCCGAGCTCGGCCACACCAATCTCTGCAAATACGTTTGGTACGCCGATTGCCGCTGCCCCGGTTTATATTTCCTCGTTATATTAGCCGTTACATCCCATTTCATTCCAATACAAAGTATTCGGAGAATCTACACTGCACCAAAGTAATAGAGAAGCCAAAGTAGCCGTACCGTTACTTCTAGCCGTTAGTAGCGATTACTTTGTCTTTGTGTGTTTGCAAACTAGGGATGTGTCGATACCGATACCTATCAACAAGAAACGGAATGTTCATGGAAGAAATTAACGCCCGAATTTATGCCATTGGTGAAATATTATTTAAAATAAAATGACGAATGTCCGCAAAAGAATGCAACGTCCGAATATTATTAGAG
The DNA here is from genome assembly GCA_018207615.1 of Philaenus spumarius. Taxonomy (NCBI): domain Eukaryota; kingdom Metazoa; phylum Arthropoda; class Insecta; order Hemiptera; family Aphrophoridae; genus Philaenus; species Philaenus spumarius. Next base: position 10,843 of record JAGFPH010014276.1, on the reverse strand, counting down.
CTAATTTTCGATCGATTATATGCATTCGATCGCAATTATACAACAGCGTATGTCCGCGAATAAACCTACTCCCGAGAACAATGGAGTGTCCGTACTATAAGAAATTGTTACCCAAATACAATTAACCTAGTCCAATTTAATAAAAACAATGCGTTAAAACATAATTTAAGTACCACAGTGAATGCACGCAAAAAATCGATGCCCGAATACAATTTGTGTCAATTTTATGAACATGAACTACCATTGGTGAAATATTATTTAAAATAAAATGACGAATGTCGTAAAAAAAATACGACGCCGGATATTACTAGCGCTAATTTTAGAAAACGATAGCGTAAACATTAATTTAAATTACAACTGCTAAGGTTCGCGAAAATGTAATTCAGATAACAGTTGTAAAATTTGGAAAAAGTGGAAATTAAACGATTTTCGGGAATGAATAACAAGTAAAACAAAGGCATTCCGTTGGGACTCCTACAAAAATGATATATCACGGGTAACGTCAAGTCCCAAAATTGTAGAAAATGTTTTACCCGACCTAAAACAAATAGAATTATTACTTTAAAATTTTGTTACCGATCTATAAAATGTGTTAGTTTTCGTCACAGTAGATACCCTAATTCTATAAATAGACACGATAAGAAATGAATCCATAACTGGTTGACCTTGAGCCTACCTGACTTGACTTCTTGTGTACAAATAACAGTCTACGCATGAACAAAAATAAAACAAGAAGCGTTTACTTAACAAAGCTAACAATTGCCTAGACATTTTAGTAGGGAAAATGTCTACTTACATCAAATTAAGAATGTTTTACATTTTCCTTACTAATGTTTATTTTATATGATTTTTCTGTTCTTAAGTTGTCCTTAAAAAAGTTAAACCTCTACTCTTTTTAATAGTATATTACGTTACAAGCCCGGTAAATAGTGTTTTTCCGTGCAAGCATGATAGTTCCCGGGTGAGGCGCAGCCAAGTGCGGGATTTTCATTTGCAAGCACGGAAAAACTTACCGGACGAGTTACGTACGATATTTATCATTATACAACACCGAAAAAGCAACATATTTTTAATCAAAACATCTTTTTATTAAAAAAAAAAACTTGTTTGATTTTTCTGTTATATTTCCATTGACAAAATCAATAAGCTGTTTGCATAAAACTGATGTTTATTCTTATTTGTAAAATCAGCAGTCGTAGCGCGTCGGAGTCACGTTTATGGATCAAAATTTTGAAAATTCTGTGTGGGGTAACGTTTTATATGTTTTTAGGTGCAGGAAAATCGATTTTGACAGTTAAAAAGTCGTAGCGCGTCGGAATCACGTTTTTGGATCAACATTTTGAAAATACAGTGTGGGGTATCGTTTTATATGTTTTTAGGTGCGGGAAAATTGATTTTGACAGTTAAAAAGTCGTAGCGCGTCGGAATCACGTTTTTGGATCAAAACTTTGTAAAACTAATGAATTCAAATCAGCAGTTTTATGTAAGTTCCTCTTAGTTCGATAACAATATTAACAAATAACATTAAAGTCAAAAAACCATGCAGTTAAAATTAAATAACAATGTTTACTTTCCTTTACAATTATGGTAATTGGAATCGATGGAATCGGAATCGAGAATCGGGAATCGATTTCTTGGAATCGGTATCGGAATCGATAAATTTGAGAATCGACCCATCCCTAATTACCATAGAAACCAACTTAGCAAATTTAGAATGTGTTTGTTATCCTCTGCAACCAACAATTGATGTGGTACATGACCAAAATCTTGTAGTGCAGTTTAAACTTTAAACATCAGTTACGGCAAGATAACTGTTTTCACTAGTTTAGACTATTGTTTCGCGGTTTTTGCAACTATTTCCGTCCAAGTGGTTTTATAGTTGCGGACAATCTAACTCTGAACCAAAAGGTTAGGCAAGAAAAGGTTAGGGTCTTCCGCCCACCCGACCCTAATTAGTGACGCTTGGCTGCACTCAATGAGAACAAGTACCTAATACCAAAAAGTCAGTTAAATTATTGACCAAAATTATTAAAAACCATTATCATTTTACGTTTTGTATTTAAATTTCGATTATTTTTATACTAAATTTGATGTAAATCAGACAATTTTGACCAACTTGTACCGCTAAACTAGTTTTTCTTTTTAAAACTAACTTTGAATGAACAGTGGAACTAAAATACAATTTATATAAAAACGTGAGCATATCGAGGGACAAAAATACTCTATGTATGATTGTAATAATTTTATTGCTTGATAACCAGAACAAATCGCCGGTTTCAAGGAAAATTTGGAAACATAATTAATATACTATGTAACTTAATTTAATATACAATAAATACAAAATAATACATAGCGACAAAAACGTTAATGTACATACTTGAGCGAGAATTAGATTGTCTTATATCATGTTTTATTTGTATTTACCATAGTTATATTTTTAAGGAATGTATGGGTGTCCAGTAATTATGGGATCAAACGTCGGGGAATGGTTCTATGTTCCAAAATAAGAAAAAAAGTTTATATAAACATAGCCCCGAAAAAGCTTTGTTTTCCAGATATCCGCCATTTTGTTTTTTGTACAAAATAATTTAAATCTAGAGAACGGTTTGACTGAATAAGTTCAAACTTGGCATGAAGTTTAACCTAACAATGTACCTAAAAAAAAGCAATTAAATGCAATCATGCGTTTCAAAATAGCGGCTGTTGAACAAACCAATTATTACACATAACTTAACTATTATCCTTCATCCGATTGCTTTTACAGTTACACCATCCGATAGGGAATCAAAAGGACTACAAAAAAGGTGTCGACATTTTTTTCGTTAAAATGTACGGTTTTTAAGTTATTTGGGTTTGAAATTTATTTAATGTATGGTTATGAAACAATAAAAAATTATTACAATCGTACATAGAGTATTTTTTGTCCCTCCATATGCCTACGTTTTAATATGAATTGTATTTTAGTTCCACTGTTCATTCAAAGTTAGTTTTAAAAAGAAAAACTAGTTTAGCGGTACAAGTTGGTCAAAATTGTCCGATTTACATCAAATTACAGTAAAACCTCTCTAATCCGAACCTCTCATATCCGAAACCTCCGATATCCGGCGTAGTAAAAAATAATAAATATATCTATCAAAAATGAATATTTTCGACTAAATACTACAGTAGCGAATGATGTTTTTGAGTTGGGCTGTAGGGAATTGTTTCCACGAATTCGGAGAAAGCGAGCGCTAGGGGAGGTGGCCAAGGTAAAGGTCACTACACTAGTACACTACAAACAATGTGCCTACCCATCTCACAGCTTCACCCCTCCGGAAATAGTAATACTGTAGTAGTCAGTTCTGTTATATGCGTGATGTTTGGCAGTTCGTTCGATTTCTTTTGCAACTTGTTTAACTGTGTCTTTAAGTGCTTGGTTAAATAAAAAGTAAAACAAAGGAATTCCGTCGGGACTCCCATAAAAATTATAAATCACGGGTAACGTAAGTGCCAACAAGTTTTACCCGATTTCAAACAAATAAAATTATTACTTTAAAGTTTTAATACTTTTGTTACCGATCTATAAAATGTGTTATTTTTCTTCACAGTAGATACCCTAATTCTATAGACACGATAACAAACGAATCAATAAGTGTTTGACCTTGAGCCTACTCTAGACTTCTTGTGTACAAATAACAGCCTACGCATGAATAAAAATAAAACAAGAAGCGTTTACTTAAGAAAGGAAACAATTGCCTAAAACATTTTACTGGGGAAAATGTCTACTTACATAAAATTAATAATGTTTTACATTTTCCCTACTGATATTTATTGTTAAATGCTGAATTGAGTTAAAATACAGAGAATGCGATTGCAAATACACGGATTACATTCACGGAGTCTATACGAGAACGGGCAGTTCTGACAACTGAGTATTTCTTGGTATCGGTAATCGGTATCGAGTTTCGGCTATTGATTCTCGATACCGATACCAAAGCTAAAGTATCGGTGGTATCGAAAATCGGTATCGAGAATCGACCCATCCCTAATTTCAACCAATTCACCCATATTAAAAAAAACCTCTCTCAAATCCGGATTTTTTTATATCCGGATCGCCCGGCGCCACAGTGATCCGGATATAATAGGTTTTACTGTATATATAAAAATAATCGAAGTTTAAATACAAAACGTAATATGATAATGGTTTTTAATAATTTTGGTCAATAATTTAACTGACTTTTTGGTATTAGGTACCTAGTACTTTTCTCATTGAGTGCAGCCAAGCGTCACTAATTAGGGTCGGGTGGGCGGAAGACCCTAACCTTTTCTTGCCTAACCTTTTGGTTCAGAGTTAGGTTGTCCGCAACTATAGTTATGTTTTCATTGTAACTTAATTTAGCTGAACAATTAAGGTTACTTCAGAAAGTAAGTGCAGGAAAGTTGAGTTTACCAAGTTTTGATATTGATACTGTTAGGGGTAAATTTTACGACCCTTATTGTCCCGGGTTGAAAGTGATTTTGAAATAACAGTAGAACCTTGGTTTCCAAGTTTGCGGATTAACCGAGCCAAATTAAAAAAAAATTACAAATAAATGTGAGTTAACTGAATTGATTTTGAAAAAGAATTCATAGCTTGAGAGGATTTCTCGAGTGAGTTTATAATAAAAACTTTTGTTTTAGATTGAACAGAAAGAAAACAAAACTGTCGTTTCATTTGCCTTGTACATCCTGAAAACAGTTCCGCTCCTTACCCCAACGCGATAGCATGGTGACCTTTAACGAACGGGCGGTATACTGAATGATGTATAGTCTTGGGCCTGTAATACACTTCCCTTCTCGCGGCGTCGTATTTAGGACTTACCATCAATTCCCACGAGCTGTTTCTTCCCCCTGCTATTGTATTTATGTTCTTTTATTTTTTAGTCGGCGTCGGTGTTGTTTTATCTTTAACCCTTTCTACCCCAATTACTAGAGACCTAGTGTTGCTATCAGGTCAATTTAATTTTGAGCGAATATTGCACTTTAATTTATTTACTCCAAAAAAGTATTTCTGTCCGTTCTAAAAGGCTGATTTTTTTTTGTAGTTTCTTCTATGATTAAAGTGTAGATTGGTATGAAAAAAACATATATTTTTATTTTCAAGTATATGTTTTTAATTTTAATTTATTGAAAAAAATATAAATTTGTAACAAAATACCGGAATAAACAAGAATTTTGGAAAAATGTTCAATGGAAAGACCTATATTTGTTGCTTGTTTTTTGTTGTCTATATCATTATAAACAAAATTAAGTGGTTTACACATGTTTTAGACACAATAATAAATTATAAAAAAATTATAATTGAAAAACAAGTTTTTTGTAAAAAATGAGTTTTTATGAAAACAATTTAGTTTTGACACCAACTTGTACAAAATTGCCTCAACTATTTATTTTATTGCTTAACAACAGGACTAGCAAGAAAAACTTTTTTCAAAACTGATTGGTAATATTGGAATCACTCAGGTTCAAAACAAAAGTTCCGTCGCCACTAACGTCATTTTGTAACAAACTGCCATCGTCTTCATTCATTTTATTTCACAACAATCATTATTATTATAGAAAAAACAATATTCAAAAATAAACTGTGTAATTACACACGATAACCTTGTGAACAAAACTAAACAACGCGTAAGCTCACTAAAACACTACGTAGTAAGTAGGAACCAAACAACGGCGAGAGCAGACAGCTGTTTACAGAGCGACCAAAGACGGCAAACATTACATTTTCTAAGATTTATTTACCACTGAAACTGAACTCAAATGGTCCTAAAAAAAATTCCACAGATAGCAGCACATCTCAAACTTCAACAATAGCGGTCATCAAAGTAACTACGTCTGTTCAAATGCAATCAAAGAACGTTATCATAGCGAGTTCGGGGCTCGCCCGACATAGGGGTTCGTGCGGATTAGTAGGGTGCTGGGCTGCCCCGACACTCGAGTGGAAAGGGTTAAATACAAGGTGATTCAATAAGAAGAGGGGCAAGTGATTTAGGTATCGGGGAAGTGACTGTTGGGAATTGGAGACGAAATAGATCGGAAATTGAAAAGTGGGTTATCTCAACGGTATTCCAATAAAGAAGAGGTTAGACAATCAATGAAAAAACTTTACAAGTATTATTCTTGTATTTTTTATCACAGTAGCTTACAGTATCCAATTTCTTTTATTTGAGTAGGTTATCGAACCTTCTTTGTTTATTTTAAACTTTATTATGTAAAGCCAAATAGAATAGATTTTAAAGTAAGTATGGCTCCAAATCAGCCTTTAACGATATAAATGATGTGGGAACTCGCATCTCAATGGTTTTTTCACGGCCTACCTTTTTATCCAAGTTTTTGGCTATCCGAGGTCTGCCCGGTCCCAATTACCTTGGATAATCGAGGTTCTACTGTATATATATATTATATATTATGTACAGGGTGATATTTTGAAATCTTACCATCTCTATTATTTAAAAGATGTATACAAAATCTTTTAATTTTAATACTTATCTGTTTCTTTCTACAAAAATCTATTACAAGACTCTGGTCATGCAAAATTATTTCACATACATAACATTTTCAATAAATTTGAAACCTTTTCTCACTATCGCAGTAATAATTGCGCCTTATTATAATACCTAGTAACTTGGATGAACTTTTTATGTTATAAAATTCCGATGATAACGTTACGTTTTTACAATACAATGGTGACTTGTTACTAATATTAATTATTCGATATTTGTTAGATATTTGTGTTATCGCCTTCAGGACCACAGTTTCAGCCTCACTAGACTATTTACAAAGTTTGTTTAACTATATTTTATACTACATTACACATTTGAATATCACACACAGCACTTAAAAATGTATACATTTCTCCATTGAATGGTCGTCAAATTTTTAAATTGAAACAAATTATTAACTAATTAACTAATTTATACTAATATTATAAAGAGGTAAAGTTTGTTTTTTTGTTTGTTTGTATGTAGCGGGTAATCTCTGGCACTACTGAACCGATTGAAAAAATTGTTTTACTAATAAAAAGCTACACTATCCCTGAGTAACATAGGCTATAATTCATTTCGATAAAACCTTTTTTTATTTCAATATTTGTAAATTTAGTCAGACAAAATTCTTAGGTTAGGCCTAGAAAGATAAACCAACACATTATGTATTTACATGTATTACCATAGCAACCAATTGAATAAAATAACACATGATATAGCTGTTTGCTCCAATATTTCCATCAACAGCTGATTTCAAAATTCGAAGCAATTATTTTTGTACTTCTAGATTTTTGGTTAGGGTTTTAAAGTGTAGACCTGAGCCTTTGCTGGTTCTTTTAACCATTATTATAACTACTGTTATAAAATATAAGAAGTAATTTAATTTGAACATTTAACATTATTTACCATCTTAGTTTTGAGGTTATTATGAATCCTACACCTTTATTATAAATAAAACATAACATATGTTTTTAGTAGGTTACATTGGGGGTTGGCGTGCGGAGCACGCAGGGGTCTCCCCTAGTTATATATAAAATGATCCGGGTAGTAGGAATAAAATCAAAATGAATATAAACCACTATTTACTTTTGTAACGTTGTTAATACTTTAAATTACTTTTTCGACAATTAATTAATTTTGAAAGATAGAATTTCACGGTCACAAACATTATTTCTACGTTCTTCTTCGGAGACCATTCGCATTACTTGTGTTTTGACGTTTCGGGGACTTTACAAATGTCCATTATCGAGGCTTACTAAATATCAAATGAAGCGAGACTAAAAGAAACCAACGTCTCTAAAGTATCAAAATAGGCTTTAGTCCACTCCCAGGACTATATAATCTAAGGCCTAGGCCTTCTACATTCCTGTACTCAACGAATAGATTCTAGCAATGTCTATAGAAGTAATTAATTAATTGTGTAAGCCTAGCTCTGTCAAGAGTCTGAATATTCTTCATTGCACATTGCCCACTTATTCTAGCTTTCTTTTCCTAGTACACTATTTGTCATTCTGGTGTTTAATAAGAAGGCTTCCAGAACTTTCTATATTTTTTTTAATTTACTGTTTTAAGTCACATAAGCACTGGTTTCTTTGATATTAATCTTCATTTATGTTATGTTGTCATTATATATTACCATTATTGATGGGTCGATTCTCGATTCCAAGAGTCGATTCCACCGATTCTTGGCACTGGAATTCCGATCGATTCCGAGCCCGGCCACCACCAATCTTTGCAAATACGTTCGGTACGCCGATTGCCACGGCCCCGGTTTATATTTCCTCATTATATTAGTCATTACATCCCATTTATTCCAATACGAAGTATTTGGAGAATCTACACTGCACCAAAATAATACAGTAGCCGAAGTATCCGTACCGTTACTTCTAGCCGTTAGTAGCAATTACTTTGTGTGTTTGAAAACTAGGGATGGGTTGATAACGATACCTATCAACAAAAAACTGAATGTTCATGGAAGAAATTAACGCCCGAACACAATTAGCAGTAATTTCATGAAATATAGGCGTTAAAACGTAATTTAATATACCACAGTAGTTTTCACGAAAGATGATGAAACCCGAATACACTTAGGCAAAATGTATAAAATATCAGGTAAAAAAACATAATTTAAGTACCACAGTGAATATCTGCAAAAAAAATCGATGTCCGAATACAATTTGTGCCAAATTTATGCCATTGGTGAAATATTATTTAAAATAAAATGACGAATGTCTGCAAAATAATGAGACGTCCGAATATTATTAGTGCTAATCTTATAAAACGCCTTCATTCGATCGCAATTATACAACAGCGTATGTCCGCGAATAAACCTACTCCCGAGAACAATGGAATGTCCGTATAAGAAATTGTTATCCAAATACAATTAACCTAGTCCAATTTATTAAAAACAATGCGTTAAATACAATAGCGTTAAAACATAATCTAAGTACCACAGTGATTGTCCGCAAAAAATCAAAGCCGAATACAATTAGTGCCAATCTTATGAACATGAACTACCATTGGTGAAATATTATTTAAAATTAATTAGTTTAAATGACGAATGTCGTCAAAAAAATACGATGCCGAATATTATTAGCACTAATTTTAGAAAACGCCAGCGTAAACCTTAATTTAAATTACAACGGCTAAGGTCCGCGAAAATGTAATTTAGATAATAGTTGTAAAATTCTGAAAAAGTGGAAATTAAATGTATCTATTTTCGGAAATGAATAACAAGTAAAACAAAGGCATTCTGTCGGGACTCCTACAAAAATCATAAATCACGGGTAACGTAAGGCCCAAAAATGTCCAAAATGTTTTACCTGACCTAAAACAAATAGCATTATTACTTTAAACTTTTGTTACCGATCTATAAAATGTGTTAGTTTTCGTCACAGTAGGCACCCTAATTCTATAAATAGACACGATAAGAAACGAAACCATAAGTGGTTGACCTTGAGCCTACCTGACTTGATTTCTTGTGTACAAATAACAATTGCCTAAACATTTTACTGGAGAAAATGTCTACATACATCAAATTAAGAATGTTTTGCATTTTTCCCTACTAATATTTATTTTATATGGTTTTTCTGTTCTTAAGTTATCCTTAAATAGTTAAACCCCTACTCTTTAATAGTATTACGTTACAAGCTCGGTAAATAGGGTTTTTCAGAGCGAGCATGATAGTTCCCGGGTGAGGCGGAGCCGAGTGCGGGATTTGCATGTGCAAGCACGGAAAAACTTACCGGACGAGTTACGTACGATATTTATCACTATACTACACCGAAAAAAGCAACATATTTTTGTGTTAGTAAAAGTGTTTTTATTAAAAAAAAAAAAAAAAAAAACAATTAAACTTGTTTGATTTTTCTGTTATATTTCCAATGACCAAATCAATCAGCTGTTTACATAACACTGATGTTTATTCTTATTTGTGAAATAAGCTTGAGAACGGTAAAATCAGCTGTTTACTAAAACTGATACGTTTATTCTTATTTGTGAAATCAGATGGAGAACGATAAATTTACTTATCCCTACACAGCTGATTTTACAGTATTGTGCTCGGAAAACAAGGACTTGCATGTCTGTGTTTTCTACGTCTATGTGCACAGGTATAGAAAACAGCTTTTTCGGTGCAGTATAATGAAAAAAGAATTATACATTTTTTAATGAATCCAAATCGGCAGTTTTATGTAAGTTCCTCTTAGTTCAGTAACAATATTAACAAATAACATTAAAGTAAAAAAACCATGTTGTTAATAATTAAATAACAATGTTTACTTCCCTTTACAATAATTATGGTATTTGGAATCGATGGAATCGATTTCTTGGAATCGGTATAGGAATCGATAAATTTGCCAATCGACCCATCCCTAATTACCATTTTAAAATATTTATTATTGTGTATTGATAGAGTTTATTGACTGCATCAGGTTTCACTGTCTCTTTTATTAATGAAATAACTTCATAATTAATAAGGTACATTTTATAAGAGTGAGTCAAATTTAAATCAGACTTATGCTGCTCGTCTCCTCCAACAATTTCAAATTGACTGGTAGTGTAGATCATTGTAGGTCGTGAGTGGGGGATCCAAATTGGTGGGCTGTTTTTTTCTGTTCTTTCTTCAGTACATCCACGATTGAGGACGAGATTCCATCGTCTGTTGCGCAATTGCTTTTATAATAAAATTTTTGACAAAGCAATATGTTAAAACTATTTTGACTTGGTTGAAGGTGCGTTTGATGGCCAGCAAGTTTAAGGGCGGGAAGTGAAAGTCACGTTCGACGCATAAGCTTAAGTCTCACAGATGGCAACATGCGTACAGTCGGTGACCTTATTAA